>CAKALU010044681.1:0-75983 GCA_916700995.1 Hozukius guyotensis
TGTGGTTTTTCTCTGTTTTTTTATCCTTCGTTCACCGTAGAGGCATGCAAGAAAAACAAAGTTTTCTTCAAGGATTCAAGGTAATACGCGGTGAGTAATGGATATTAAAATGGTCATTTTGGAGGTGAAGCATTCCTTTAAGTTAAAGGTGCTAAATTCCAAATTCAGAGCATATCTAGTGCCTCCACACGGCTCTCAACATGGCAACGGCTGAGCCGGGGGCTCGCAGCTAACGGTGCCAACAGCACAAACAGTGAAAACAATGGCAACAGCAAATAATGTATATTACTCAGAATTGAAAATCAATTGGTCGTTCCATTGCAACATCAGTGGCCAGCAGCAGAGCTACGCCTCTGCCATTGTGGACTGATAGTGACTACTGGACACCAGTAAAACATCTGCCTACAAATTGCCGTACAAAAGTAAAACAATTATTTCTATTCTATTGTCATATATTAAATGTCTCTACTGAAATGGCGTGTTTTGAACAATAAAAATGTAATAAATATGCATACTATTATAACTATTTACTTACTTACTTACTTATTTATTTAACTTTTTTACCCGGTTGCATCTCAGAGGGGTGCACATACAGGGACTCACATGCACTAACATGTAGGCGCAGCTGGACCGTCTACATAAACAACACACAGAGAAGCTCTGATTACGCAGAGGGAGAGTGACTTCATTCTCTGCTCAGGTAGACATTACTCCACTATACCTTTACATAGCAAATAGTCGTTTGCTGCTATATTAGTGCTCTAAATTTCGAATTTAGCACCTTTTAAGTTTTAAAAAAATAGGATTCACTGAACTAGGTTTAGATTTTCATGTTTGTTTTTTTTTATGTCCGAGAATGCAAGAGATGATATGCAGAAAACTTCTCCTAACGCGCATGTTAATCACATTGTAACCTTGGCGCGCTACATCAGATGAAGATGAGATGAGCTATCTTAATCCCTGAGAGGGAACTAGGTCATCGCTGCAGCAAAGAGCAGCATAGAAATAAATATAAATTACATCAAAAAAACATAAAAATAGATCAGCCAAACAACCCTCTAAAGTCTGAGCTACTCACTCTGACAGCCTGGCATGTTATGACCATATATTATGAAGGCTAGTCAAAGTGAATGCACTCTCTATTATGAAATAAACAAAAGAGCAACGCTTTTGCTTTTTGAGGAGATAATGTGAATGTTTTTCCCATTGACATTTCAACCGCAATCTTCATTTCTTTTCTCATGAAGGCTGAAAATGGTAGCGGATAGGTCTTGTGAGCACTTGGGGATTTCCAAAAAATGAAATTTTAATGATCATGCAGTTTTTTGACAGTATATTCGCACCATATACTTTGTAAAATCGATTACTACAGAACAGTAAAAGCACCTACTAATCTCACCTATTGCTATTAGAAAGTGTCCCTGCTCTTGTAATTTGCTTTATAAATAGGACCTTCTTTATGCACCGCAATAACGAAGGCAGAATTCAAATTACACTCAAGTGTCTAAAAGAGAATAACCTCACAATTATCCACACTATGTTAATGTGAGTACCACCATGACCTTTTCTATTTTCATAAAAGAACATCACCTCTGTTGAATCGAAGCCATCATCTTCAAAATCTAAAAAAGGCTTTCTTTTCAGACTGACATTCATCATTTTCAAAAGTTCCAGTTTTGAAGAGGTGAATAGATTTTTGCCTCTGGGTTAAGTAATTTGTTCCGTATAAAATAGACATGTAGAACCTCAGCTTCGATAGGAACATGAAGATCACCGTTATTTAAGTTGCAAGCTCTTTGTGCAATAGCAGGGATACATCAGCGCTGTCTTTGCCACAATTCTGGAGCTGATGATGGGTATGAATGATTAATGAAACCTACTTTTCTGTCATGTTTCATAAAGCCAGACTGCCAGAATTCCCCGCCGCTCTTTTGTTCTCACTTCTTTTCTCTCCGTCTCTCTCTCCCTCTGCAGGGTGAAGAAGACTTCGGCGAGTGATAATGATGTGAAGCAGGACTGGTTCTCCATGCCCGTGCCCCCCTCCTCTGGCAGCTGGCTGCAGGTGACGGGCCTGTCTGCCGCCACCGACTACCAGTTCAGCGTCCTGTCTCACAATAAAATGGGCACAGGACCCTTCAGCGAGATTACCACCGCGCGGACCTTGGGTCAGTACCACTTAGGGCTGCAACTAACCATTATTTTCTTTGTCGGTTAATCTGTTGATTATTTTCTCGGTTAATCAAGTTGTTTGGTCTTTAAAATGTCAGAAATTGGGGGAAAATGTGGATCAGTTTTTCCCAAAGCCCAAGATGACGTCCTCAAATGTCTTATTTTGTCCAAAACTCAAAGATATTCAGTTTACTGTCATAGAGGAGTAGAGAAACCAGAAAATATTCACATTGAAGAAGCTGGAATCAGAGAATTTTGACTTTTTTTTCTCTTAAAAAAATACTCAAACCAACTAATCAAGTATCAAAATAGTTGGCAATCAATTTAATGGTTGACAACTAATCGATGAATCCCTCTACATTACCCAGTGTCCTCTAAATCTGTTGAATATCAGCTGGTTCCATTTTGGATCCAGTTGCAGATTTGCAAAATACTCTCTGAGCTATCAAATCTCTCATCAAGTGTTGTATTTCTCCTGACTCTTTTTTTTTTTATTAGCAATGAATAATGCACAAAACATTCAGCTCGCAGGCTTTTCATCTTTAGCCAGTGCTGACCATCACTTTCAGCGATTGTAATGGCAAATGTTGCCAGCAGCAGATTATATCAACTGTAGCTCATTAAAGTTAATTCCCTGAGTAACTTGCCCAAAGGCCAAAATGGAAATTGGTTGCGTGGTTGATATGCCACTGTAGTTACAAGCTGGTGTCTGTATTTAGCCAAAGATCATTTGTTTGAGGAGGAAACACCACTCTGTCCGTCTTTTGTGACTCAAAGGGATAGTTTGAGTGTTTTGAAGTGGGGCTGTATGAGGTGCATATCCATAGTCAGTGTATTACCTACAGGAGATGATGGTCGGCACGCCCCCAGTTTAGAGAAACAGACAGGAGTTACCAGCACGGAAGCAAAGCGATGTACTACTGCTGTGGAAGGGGCCGGCAGCAAATCGTATTTTAACCACCTAAAAGAAAGGCCCACCTAAATAAATCAATATTAGTTAAAGTGTACGTTATATCCAGAATATTTTCACCACTTTACCTTGCCGTCAGACAGTCCTTTCTGATGGGGAACTGAAGCTTTTGTATCCATCTGTAATCTCGCCAAAGCCGCCAGACTCCAATGAAAAAACTTGTAATTTTACCTTGCATAACACGAGGGGTTGCTGGTCTACCGCTACCTCGATCAATTAGTTTGTTTGTACTACTGTGACTTTGGTGAATCCGAACTAACCAAAGTCACACAATAACACAAACAAACTAACTGATCGAGGCAGCGGTAGACCAGCAACTCTCGTGTTCTGCAAGGTAAAATTACAGTTTTTTTCAATGGAGTCTGGTGGCTTTGGCGAGAGCATAGATAACTGCCTCAGTTGCCCTGTCGTAAACATAGACTGTATAGCTGTCTCACGGCATGGTAAAGTGGTGAAAATATTGTAAATATAGCACACGCTTAAACTGATATTGATTATTTTTAGGTGGGCCTCTCTTTTAGATGGCCCTGTCCACAACTCCTCCAAACCGGGGGTGTGCAAACCACCATCTACTGTAGGTAATACACTGACTATGGATAGATACCTCATACAACCCCACTTAAAAAAAATACAAACTATCCCTTTAAGTGCTCGGTACATTACTACTTGGTCACATAGCATTCCCAAAACAATCCTAAACATAATCTTTTAGTCATACTAGCTACATGACTCTAAGGATGACGCTGTTAGTCCAAACTGAAATCAAATGCTAGCATGCTAAACACGCTAAACTTAGATGGTGAAGACGGTAAACATTATGCCTGCTAAACATTAGCATGCTGGCATTGTGAGACCATTTTGGCATTTACCTCAAAGCCCCGCTGTGAACTAAAAACAGCCTCACAAAGCCACCGGTGTGACTGTTTTATCTGTTATCCAGCAGCGGGATGTATCTTCAAAAGTATCTTTGTGATCTTCCTGGGGTGATCAAATGTTCGCCCGGGGCAAAATCAACATTCATATCCAGTGTTTCCACACAATGTGCCGCCGCTCTTCTCTTTCACGGTTCTTTTAGCTATATCTAGTCCGCTGCCCTAGCCTATGGCAGGCCAGGGCAGTGGATGGGGCATTTTGTGGATATGTTGTGAGTTAAGTGTGGATTTTGCCCCCCGGAAAGATTTTATCCTTCCCGGCAGGCGGTAGCCGTCCTTGACACATCTGAGAGATCACAAAAATACCTTTTGAAGATGCAACCCACTGCTTGATAAGAGTAAAAAAAAAACATTTAGATTCTTTTCCCAAAGGTTTGTGTTGGGAATACAGCAATGGGTCTTCTCTGGTGAAACAATCTAGATCAGTGGTTCCCAACCTGGGGTCCGGGCCCCCCTTAGGGCCAAAGATCACAAGGGGTGCGCAAAGATTTGTCTGCTCTGAGGTTGTCAAAATTAGATTTGCACATGTATAACTAAAATCATAATCGATGTACTAAAGTCAGAATGTATTGAAAAAAGATAAATGTAGTCATTTCCAAAATTCACATTGTTTTATCTAACGAATTATTCTGCTTCGATGGACATTTGTTGGCGTTTAGCCTTTCAAAAACAACATTTTCACCACAGTAGAAAAAACTGTTCGCTCGTACATCGACGAGTTATGTTCATTAAAGAAAGTTGATTTATTTAAATAAAAAAAAGACTAACTCATTTAATACACTCAATCACTTTATTCAAATTGAGGATTGTGTTCAAGGATTTGTAATTTTTTTTTGTTTTTGTTTTTGTAGTGAGTTAAATGTTGATTTTGCCCCCTGGAAAGATTTTACCATTCCCAGCAGAGAGTAGACATCCTTGAGACATCTGAGAGATCACAAAAATACCTTTTGAAGACGCAACCCACTGCTTGATAAGAGTTAAATAAACCGCCCAATATTTAGATTCTTTTCCCAAAGGTTTGTGTTGGGAATACAGCAGTGGGTCTTCTCTGGTGAGATAATCTAGTTCAGTGGTTCACAAACTGGGGCCCAAACGTTCATGCTACGATTATTGCGGCTATAAACAGTATTATTACAATATTATTAAACCATCCTGAAATATAACTATTAGACCTGAAATATAGTAAGTATGCCTCACACCATATTTGCCTTAGGTTTGATAAAAATGTAGTGCAGTGAACTGTATGTTACAACTAATTTGGACTCTGCAAAACATCCACCCCAGCCCTACTCCCCTTCACACTCTCAAGGTTGAACATCTGTGGCAGTAGCGATTTCCTCCACTGTAATTTAATTTTTCCGCCAGAGTGTATCTGGCTGATGGGCTGAAGGTCTTTTATCCCTCTGCATCAGATCCTCCGCCGAGGAGAAGTAAACTAAAGCCCCCTGCGTCGCTGACAGCTAATCAGGGCCCAGCAGGTGTCGTTCTGCGATGGTCCCTTCCCGAATCTCAGCACCCTCCCATCACGGGCTTTGTTCTCCAATCCCGCACCGAGCAAGGGGAGTGGTTTCATTTGGACGAGGACATCGGGGCCAACAGCAGCGAGATAGTCGTTCCGGGTCTGCGCAAGGTAACAAGCCGGTCGCACTGCTCCCTCTGAGACTAATCAGTCCGCGCTGCTTGTTGAATGCCTTGGAGATTTTCTATCTAGGCTACACCGCTGTGGTTTTACTTTTGTAGACTCTCAATTATGCACACTACATGGCAGCCATCACTTTCCTGTCGCCTTTCAATCTGTGTGCGCTGCCGTTTTTTTCCCTCTGCCCGTCTCATCCTTCTTTTTCTCTCCTATATAAGGCCTACACAAAATTCAAATGAGCTTCATTAGCATTGCAGGCACAGCCTCGTGTTGACAAAGTGTGGTTTCATCCTCTGTCCTCCCCACTGTGTGTGTGTGTGTGTGTGTGTGTGTGTGTGTGTGTGTGTGTGTGTGTGTGTGTATGTGTGTGTGTGTGTGCGGATGCTTGCCTCAGGACTGTGTGTACGAGCTGCGGCTGCTATCTCGTCGCGGGGAGTTGCTGAGCGAGCCCAGTCCATCAGTCAATGTCTCCACCATGGGTAGGTGTTCGAGAGCAACCTTGCCCCCTTCGCATTCTCACCTCACCCTCTATTTCAACCTCCTCTCTCAGTCTACTTGTCTAACTCTTCTCTCTCTCTCTCTCTCTCTCTCTCTTTCTTTATTTCTTCCTCCGTTCCTCTTTACCCAGCGTCAGACCAAAATTAGAGCAGGCCCCCGGGGAACGCTGTCCATTAGAGGCCTGAATGATAGAAATAGCTCCACTAATAACTTCTCAAAAGAGTTGGCGCTAGAATTCGCACTGGTCTTTTCTGATTCTTATGTGAATGTGACATGAATGTTTCATTAGATACGGTACAGAGATATCAAACAGAGGGATATATACAACTCCCACCGGTACCACCCGAGGACTGCCACAACAATCAGAGCACCAGCTTGTATATTGTTTAACACAGCCCTGCTGATATTCTCAGTTTGACGTCTGACGTCTGAGCAAATGCAAAACAATCAAGTTTATGATTTGCTGATAATGATCATCTGGGAGATTGGAGATTAGATCCACTTAAAACGGTTAATACCAAACCTCATAGCAATCTTGGGTTATTTTTACCAGTTTTTTTTGTTTGTGATGGAAAAGAATTGTATTTATCGTAGATGTGACTGAAGCAAGTGGCATGAAATATGCATGTATTGCCAGTGGCATCAGATGATTGTATAGCTTGATGAACAAAATTTTTTTTTTTTTTTTCTTTCAAACTAATATACAGTATATATATACAGTATATACTGTATACTATATATCTATCTATATATAGATATATAGATATCTATATAGATATATAGATAGATACAGATATAGATATATAGATAGATAGATATAGATAGATAGATACAGATATAGATATAGATAGATACATACAGATATAGATACAGATATAGATAGATAGATAGATATTTATATATATTTATATATATATATATATATTTATAATAATCTATGTTTTATCAATTTAAAGTTTATAAATTATAATTATAAATTAAAATATAAATATTTTTTAATAAATACAAAATGTATAATTTATTTTTAGTAGATAAAAAAATCCATAAGATTTATAAACATTTATTTTGAAAATGTCTTTTACAAATAAAAAATACTTCTTTAAAAACACAATTTAAATTTATTAAAAATATGTATTTTTTTAATTTCTGAAAACAAAATTATCCGTATTTAAAAATTGAAATAAAAATATAACAACATATAAAAAAAGAAGAAGAATTATATATGCATTTTGAAACGTATCTTTATGGTCTTAGTGATATCTGTCTTTCTCAAGTGTGTTGCTACTACGGCAAGCAACAGTTTTTTCTGGTTCTTTAATTAAATTATTTTGCCGTTTTTTATGGTTACTGCTGACACTACAGTCACACCCAGCTTGCTTTTACTTTTATTTAGCAATATATATAACGCTGATAAAATGATGTCACAGGGATGGAGATCTACCCCGCCACATCCCGACTCCTGGAGTTCGTCCCGGAGCCATTACTTGCCGGCGTGCTGGGCGGGGTCGCCTTCATGTGCTTGGCACTGGTCTTGCTGCTGGGGTCCGCCTGTGTCATCAGCCACAAGAGGGACCGACGTCGCAGGAACGAGAAGGATGGTAAAACGCCCCTCACTCCAGAGACTCGGCAGACACTCACTTTGATGAACTGCATCATGAATATCATCATTTATTCAATAAAATATTGAAGGCACTTTCAATCCATTATATAAATCATAGCCCACTGCATGGATTTGGCGCTCCTCTTGTCCCGCGCTCGTCCATTCAGTTGTAAAAGTTATTGATGTCATTTACATTACTTGCTAATTAGGGTAATTTCTCATTAGTGGCTGATAAATGTAAGTGTAATTAACTTTTTGGACAAGCCTGGGCGCCTCGGGCCCTTTAATGGGCTCTTATTAGGGTTGATTATGTTTTTACTTCTTGGTCAGTGTGGTTGTATCCTAATGAGTCAGATACCATCTTGCCCCTCTCCCTCCCTTTCAGAACCCCCTTCTGCCATCTATAAATGCTCCCCATCAATGTAAGTACCCCTTTATCATTTCATTATAATGCCTTCCACTGACCTTTCCCTCCGCTTCCCTTACAAACTTAATGTTGAGAATGCCAGCACTTAAGTTATTTTCCATTTCAATTATTTTTCTTCAACTTCATATATATTGCTGCTGCAGCTGCTGCTGTTTTAGTCTCTCTCTGTCTACATCTCTCCCGCCCCCACCTTCACTCTCAATCTTATTTTCTCTGCCTCTATTTCTCTCCCTCTTACACCTCCGTCTTACAATTTTCTTTCTTTCACCCCTCCCCCTCTTTCTCTCTCTCACAGAAAGACTTCAGGCACTGGCAGTCCAGACAGTGTGTTGAAGACAAGCCTACTTCCAGCCAGCATCCTCTATCCCACCACTTCCTCTACCACCACCTCCTCCTCCTCCTGGCAGACAGACTGTTCCTCCTTTAGCACTGAGAATCATCATCGGCGGAAGCAGCTCCCGTCCAACTACAGCAGAGGCCGCCTCACTAGGACAACTTCTTCTCCGGTTTGCCCTCCAATCGAGTTGATCTCTAGAGGTCCAGATGGGCGCTTTGCGCTCCTGCCGTACAGCAATGACGCGCTAAGTGTTCACGGTGAGAAAAGCGGAAGGTATGACCAAGCTAGAGTCCGAAGGTCTGTGTCGCTGCACTCGGAGAGGGAAGACAGGAAGCAGCCAGCGTTTGTGCTCTCTGTTGATCTCCCACCTTGCAAACCAGCTAATTCCACAAACCAAATCTGTGGCCTCTCCCAGGGCCCGCCCCGTCACCGCCCTTATATCTTAGATCAGAAGGCGAGCTACAATGAATTCAGCAGCCTGTGCTCAAACAGTAGTCTGGCCACCATTCCTCATCAAGACAGAGTAATAACGCCCACATTTCCAGTGCTCCCACACATCCGATGCAGCCTAGGTCAGCCGTCTACGACCGCCAGCGCTCTCGTTCTCCAAATGGAGCACGAGCGGGAGCGGGGGAACCTGAGTCGCTGCCTGAAGCTGGCTCACGAGAGGGAGGAGCTGGAGAGGGAGCTCCACAGGTACACGCTGGAGAGAGGCTCCATGAGGGAAATGAAGAGGGACCTGGAGAGCGGAGAGGCTGGCGGTAATGAGCTTGTGTGGGAATATAAGAGCAGCACCTTGCCCCACAGACACCCCCAGGGCGGCAAGGAGAGCTTTGGTCTGCCACAGAGCCCTTTCTCTTCATCTTCTGTGCTCCGTCCTCTTGTCTCTCCTCTCACTCTGATCCCGGCCAGGACCTGTTTCAAAACGTCGTCACCCGCGAGTCCATCTTGTTTTAAGTCCGGCGACTATCATCCTGCTCCCTCCTTCACCAAACAGACCCCCCTCCTATCTGAGGAGGCAGGCGGTTTTTCCAAAGGCAGATTAAGTCTCCCACATCTCTCCTCAAAGCACCAGAGACATGAAAGCGTAGAGGCAGCACCAGAGGGCTATGATAATTCACCACAATCCACAGTCTTAGAAATGCAAACGAATGATTCATGCTCTGAGGCACGGAGACGGAACAATCTTAGTCATGGCAGCCTTTCAACGTTGTCCTTCCATAGCAGTAAATATACTGAAAGATCTAATTGGGCTGCCGATGGAGTGCCAGACTCTTCCAAAGCGGAGGTAGTGTTCCCCCGGCCCACTGATGAAGACGTGTGTGTTGAGATGAGTGTGGATGAGCCAGAGTTGGAGGCGTGTGTGATGCGGCCTGAGTCAAAGCCCATGCTGCACCACAGAATCGCCTCTCATGTGCAACATGGACGCTCGCTGACTCGCAGGGGTCGGCGTGAAGACGTGAGCAGGAGCGCAGGCTTTAACTGCCGCAGTCTTGCTTCTGTGGACGATATTATCAGGGCTTCTCCGCACACTCCAGAACCAGAACTCTGCAGATCTGTGATCCAGGGCTTGAAACTCTGGGACTCTAAGCAGCGAAGTCAGAGCCTCGACTCGCGGAGGCGGAAAGAGAGCCGTTTCCTGACTCCTGATGCATGGATAGATTCTCTCAGCCAAGAAAACTGCTCTGTTGCGTCATCCTGTCGTCCAGTCACTCTGTTGTGGGAACCCCAGAGCTCTCCGACCAGGAAGATCTCCAAATCTCCTGCAAATTCTCCTTCTGCTGCCCAAGCTGCCTCCCGATCACCACCCGCGGTGGACGCTTTATCTCAAAGGAGCAGACCAGATAGGCCCGCACCAAATGCTGATGTGCCTTGCAACTACGAGCCAAGAAGAGAGGCGTCCAGCTTTCCCAACGCTGCCAAATGGCCAATCGACTACCGGGAGGCCATGAAAGTGGCACAAGGTTCCTTGGAGGCCATGAAGGAAGCTTCCAGATGCTTAGCGCCCGACGACAATTACCAAGAGGTGCTAGAAGTGGAGGCAGGGGGCTACGAGGGAGTGCCAGAGTCCGGGAGCAGCTACAGCAGCTACGCCAGCAGCGGCCGAGGCAGCATGGAGCCCGCTAACGGACGCCTGTCGCTGTGTCACCTTTCCCCGACCCTCACCTGCTCACCTGAAACCGTAGAGGAGAGCCAAGGGGACAAGCACAGTCAAATGGAACCAAGCCAAAGGTATTAAGGACATAATGAATGAGGGAAATTATGTTTTATCGGAAAAAAAATGTGGGAGCTGACATTTGTAGCGCTAGAGGATCCTGTGTGGTCATTAAAAGGCTTTCAAGGTGAGCCTAATATAAACTATCTAATATAATGATGAAAAGGAAAGAAAGTAGAGGGTTTTTTCAGATTCTGATTCACATGGCCGAGTTCATTCCAACAGATTTCTAAGTCAACTTCCAAAACAGACTTCTTATTTTCTTATATTTTTTAAGCTGCGCATAATTAAGTGGGTGTCAAATTATGTTTGAAATAAAGGTTGAGAAATGTCAAAACATTGTAAAAGCAATTAATCCGTGTGAATTGCTCAACAAGCGTAGATAAATTGTGTAAAGCAGCACATTCATTTCATCACTGTTGTGCAAAAGAACACACATTTAATGAAGTAAAGTCTCTTGGTAGGATATTAGAAGAAATATTAGCAAACATATGCGCTTTTTTGACAGTCATGCTGTATACATTAATAAGTGCGCCTGTGTCTGCATTAAACACCCGAACTGTGTTTGTATACTAAGTGATGTTTTGTGACCTCTCCAGGAGAAAGGCCTCAGTCGATGAGAATTATGAGTGGGACGCTGCTGATTTCTGCTCACAGCCTGGAGACCATGACGGTGAGGGTTTTGCTTTCCTTGTTGATAAGATGCAGCTCATGTTTTGGTACAAAACTAGATAGAATTTGCCTGTTTTTAGAATCATGAATCAATATAGTACAAAGTGAAACAAAATAATACGCAGGGCGATTGTTGTTAAGTTAATCTCTATTCAGTTCAGTAGACAAATCCTCACCATTTAACCTGTGGGGATGCCATGCTCCCCGTTGGATGAGGATATTAGTATGGATAACTTCTTTCTAAAGATGGAGAAATAGTCGCTGGACAGGGTTTGGCATCTGTCATGCCTGCTTTGGGCTCACCGTGCCTTCCTTCCAAAGAGAAGATGAGAACTAGAGACCACCTTGCGATGGGATCACACCGGCTGCGACGCCAAATCAGACCAGATCAGACCCTTCCCTTCCTAATCCCTACTTCTGGCACTCATCTTCGAACTCAACCTTCATTATAATCTCAACTGCACACCTGTAAAGTTTTGTGACGCAAAAATCGGACCATGGTCGTAAAGTTTGAGAACCAATTCCTAACCCCTACTTTCGACGCCTTTGCTCAGACCGCACCCGTCTTCGAACTCAGCCTTCATTTTGATCTCAGCTACACACCTGTAAAGTTTCATGACGCCAAATCGGGCTGGGGCTAGCGTTGGTTGCAACGCTATCGGGGTGACAAAATCTGGGGGCCAGTTGCCCCTTCACCCCCCTTTGCTCGGATCACGCCCATCTTTGAACTCTTTATTTTGATCTCAACTACACACCTGTAAAGTTTCGTGACTGCATCTTGCACGGTTGTGACGCCATCGCGGTGACAAAATCTCCACAGACAGACAGACAGAAATATAAACACCTGGTAACACACTTAAAACTGCTTCTGTGGTTGTTCCCGCTACAGTAGGTGTCTCCAGGACCTCATTTTGCCATGATGACTCACACACAGACTCACAAGGTGAAAACAATACCAGCCACTAAGACTGAAAAGACAAAAACAATACCAGCGTCGCTGTCGCGGCTGAAAAATATGATTATATAAAAAAGATAAAACTTCTAACAAGCTTGTGGATCTGCCCATCGTGTACAGGGCAGGGATAAATGTCAGTCAACACCACCGGCCTACTTGGCCCCTTGCATACGGTATCCTCACAGGTTTTCTCCCACAATCTAAAGAGATGCAGGTTAATATGATTGCCTTGTTCTAATGATTTTAGCGGCACCCAGTGCGTACATATTATATAATAGCACATATTATTTGGAGATTAATGTACACTTTTGATGGCTGGTATAGATGACAGAATATAGTATACATATTCTGCATTTACTATGAAATATGATATGATTTTATATGTAGTATAGTGTTCCCTACTGGCTCAAATGTATTTTCAAACCAGTGAGCTGCCATGTTTTTTTGTTGTTGTGATTTCTATAGAAAAGCTGTAGACTTAAATTCCGTGGCTTGCAGTAGCAGCGTGGTATGCAAAGTAGAGAGCAACATTTAACAGGCCATTACTGGAACACTTAGCAATGTTTAATCTGACCTAGGTGACTTTTGTGACTGTGTTTCAAGAACAAATTAAGAGAAAGGTCAGACATGTTTTCACTCTTTGGCTCCTCTGAATTAACCTCGCAAGCTAACCTACATTTACACTCAGGAGCCGGTATTTAATATCTAACCCGTAACCTGTGAGTGTTTCATGTCTGTGGGAGTTCAGCACGAAGGAGACAAAACCCACAGGCTGCCGACATCTTATTAAAGTAACATCTGCGCTGAAATATCAGGAAACTCAAAGATAATTTCTTTTTACCCACAGAACTGCTTCCTTCATTGAATCTACTGAAGCCTGCTCCGCGCTGTAGCCTTCCCAGAATGCAGTGCTCCACTAAGGCACAGAAAAATTGCGCTCAGCTCTCTTTGCTCCTGGGGCATCAAAGCAGCTGCTCTGCTGAGCCAGAACCAGACACCGTGCTGTTCTGACGGCGCCTGCCTTCGGCTCATCTCACCTGGTGTGTCCTTTCACTTATTGACTGGTGTCGCAAGGCGACAAAAAGTGCATGTAGCAGAAAGTGAGCTTTTGTCTGAGTCAATCTAATTCCCTCATTCAAACCAAGAAAAGACCTCCACAGCTTGTTAGGGGGTATTCTGCTTGGTCTCTTTGTTAAACTTCACTTAGGAAATAATGGTTTTCAACAACACAGGTCTCAGTAAAAGTAACGGAGACACAAAATCACCTTTACCCTTATGCAGAGCTTTGAAAGTTTGTTTTGCTTTGTGATTGGCGTCATCGTCACGCTCTTGGCATTTTCTTTTGAGACAGTCTGCCAATCTGCCAATACCAAAGCTTTTCACCGCGCTGATGGATACACCACGTTCTCCGTGTGTGGTTTGTTATGCATTCATCATCCAGGGATGACTCAGACCTCAGTCATCATCAAGTGACTGGTTTAGGCTGGGGATGATTACGCTTTTATATATGATATCATCAATCACCTCTCAGCTTAACAAGAGCTGTTTATGAAATGCCAATAAATAAGGAAGATAAATAGAATATAAAATGGTAAGTTGCTGCACTGTTACTGTTTTGCTTGAGTGTAACACAGTTTCTAAAAGAGTAATTTCCCAAAAGAGATCATTATCTGCTTTTTTTGCCCTTAAAATACTGTGGACTTTTGGAATCTAAAAATCTACTCCGTGTGGATGAAAGCCTTCATTTCCTCTCCAGGCCGTCTCCTTGTTCAGCGAAGTAATACCTCTAATTATGTTGAGTAATTGAAGAGGGTCAAGTCAACTTGTAGGATTTGTCCTCGTTTGTTCTTTATGGACATAAAGGGAGATTATTTATTCTTTTGACTTTCATTTAGCAATTCACTCAATAGGCGTTTTTGGACCGGAGGAACTTTTTCATAGTTCTAAGAATCCCCCTTTTCATTGTGTCCGCACTGCAAGAACTAGGAACGATCGTAGTTCTTAGCACTCCATTTCGAGCATAGACTGTATATAAGAAGTAGACGTAGTCACCGTGAAGTCACACATTGGGTCGTGGACTGCCGTTTTGAATCCACGAGTTTGGCATTTTGGCCATCGCCATCTTGGTTTTTGGCTGTCGCAATCTTGTTTTTTTGCAACCAGACGTGACAAGAGAGGGTGGAGCTAATTACAACTGAACACTGAATAAAAAGTTTTCAGGAGACCAAAAAGAACATAATTAACTTTCATGAACTGAAAACACACTCTGAAAGGGTTAAAGTTGTAGGACGAAAACACCCAGACCGAACAACGCTGTGTTTACAATGTTTACTGAGGTAATAAATCAAGTGAGAAGTAGGGTCATTTTCTCATTGACTTCTATGCAATCTGACTTCTTTTTGCAATCAGAGGAGCCCCCCCCTGCTATATATGTGCAGGTTTAAGGCACTTCTGCATTGGCTTCAATTTTCAGACCCGGGGTGTAGCCCACTTTGAGGGACTTTTTTAGCAGTTCATTCCATCCAACATCAGTTTTATATGCGGCATATATCCTGTGCTGTAATATATATTGATATTGGAAAATTGGACAAACTAAAACCATTGTTCTCGCCCAGCCCTACTTCCCAATGTAGATCATTCCTGCTAGTTCTAGGGAACAAAACCAGCAACTTTCCTGGCATAAACCTGCCACCACTGCCCCTAAACCTGCTGGGAGAAACATGCTCATGCCTCATGCTCTCTTTTCTTCACGAACAATGGAAGAGAAAAGGAAAATTGGGTTTCACTGGCTGCTCTAGCTCAAGGCCTTCACATTAGTCAACCAAATAATTAACTCAGAGCTCCAAAGCGTACCAGAGCATTGTGGGGTATCCATCCTATAATTGAAATTCACTCATAGAGGCTACATTTACTGCAAATCAATGTTTCACTTCTGTAGGACATTTTCATTTTCTGGTGTACACATATTGTACCTCAAGTCCATATGTGATCAAACCCCATGCGCTGCTCTGGGGATTCGTAGTCAGCACTACTTTTTTGCCTACGTTTTTGAAATTGAATCTAAATATTGTGCTTTCAGTACATCAAACAAGGAAGAGTGTGATTTATTTTTCACATTATACTGAACATAATACTTTTTCTTTTAAGAAATAATTCTGCCCGTTTTTGACATTCAGGGCTAAAACCTGAATAGTGGAAACATACGGGGAGCTACAGGGGGATTTGATCATGAAATGCTTCAGCAGGAAACACACCACTGGCTGTATAGTAATGGGGATAAACCGTACCACAGAATAAAACATCACAAAGGAAACCGGTTCAAACAACAGCGAGAGCTCATAAACCTGATTGTTATACTGCTACCTTTTTCAGTTATTGTGTGTACTTAGGGGGATTAGCTTTAAAGCAAGCACTCTTTTATTATAGCCATTAAGCAGCGAATGAATTATTTGCAAATGCCAGGAAGTGACTCTTGAAGCTAGAAACTAATCAAGGTCTTGTGAAAATAAATGTCACAAATTGAAAAGTGTAACCATATGACGCTCGTGTTACCTTGGCAAGTTCTAAACTCGTAATAATTAGTGACTAAGTCGAGTCTGTAAAACTTTCTCTGTATTTAAATCAAGTGTGTGATTATAGCATTTTTCAAAATACTCAGACGGCAAGTTTTTCTTTGTAGAAAAACGACAGTCACAGTGTCTTTTTTTAAACTAACACCTCACCCCTTTTCAGCAGAAAAATAACCACATTTGTATCAACTGTAGCAGACCAGTTTAAACAGATTTTCATTCAGATTCTACAGAAGTTGTCTTGTCTGCAGCATAAGAGGGTGTTAGCTGAAGTGAAGTGAAACGAAAATAAGCTGCTGATTATGAAAGACTGACCATGACACAACAAACCCATCAAGTGCCATCACCATAGCGACTGTTGTAACAGGCGGACTTTGGTATAAACTAAACCGACTGAATGGAAGCACACTGCTATTGCCAGATTGTCTGGAAGTCGATGGGTTTTTTGAATGGGTTTTTAGTTAGATGTCTGAAATAAGGTCTGTGGTTAACACAAGCTGAAGAGATTTTAACAGAAAAACTGGCATGGCCATTTTCAAAGGGGTCCCTTGACCTCTGACCTCAAGATATGTGAATGAAAATGGGTTCTATGGGTACCCACGAGTCTCCCCTTTACAGACATGCCCACTTTATGATAATCACATGCAGTTTTTGGGGCAAGTCATAGTCAAGTCAGCACACTGACACACTGACAGCTGTTGTTGCCTGTTGGGCTTGAGTTCGCCATGTTATGATTTGAGAATATTTTTTATGCTAAATGCAGTACCTTTGAGGGTTTCTGGACATATTCTAGTTTCCCTTCAAAATAAGAAATGCAAATAATGAGTTAATTCTATTTATGGTGCTCTCCTGTTGGATTACATTATGTACAACGATGGGGGTGCTCAAAAATCAGACTTGAATCAACACATCCTTTGACAAAATGTAATGTAAGCATTATAGGAAGTAGTAGTGTTATTATTTATCAGATCTAAATTAATGGCGGCAAACATTCAGTGCTTGTCAGAGCTTCAGGAATAGTTTGCAGGTGTTTCATTGCAACAACAGGTAGCTCTCTCTTCACTCTGCTCCTTTTACACACTGCAAACCAAAGAGAAAATCTTTGATGGTGTACAGATATACAGCTTGATTCTGCTCTTTCGACACTGAGTGGGCAGTTGACTTCATTGACTGATAAAATACTTGTCTTACATACGAATCAGCTTCCAATTAAACTAATGGTATTAGCACTGCAGACAACCCCCGTCTCGAGAAAATGATTGGAGGTAATGTCACAGTCATCTTTTTAATCTTCTGCAATTCCATTTATTTTGACATTTTTATATCACTTTGACATCAGAGATTAAGGGGTGGAACAAACACATATTTCTTGTCTGTGGCGGTGGAGCAGAGTTTTGCTGAGAGCAAACAAAGAAAGCAGTAATGAGATGAGTGCGGCACGGGTACTTCAACAACAGCTCATTTCAAAGGCAAACACTAGTGGCATTCCAACGACAAAATAGCAGTTCACACTGACAGGTAACATTTTTTGTTTTTCAGTACGTGTACATGGTGTGAATTTAGCAGCAGTGTATTCACTGACATTCAGGCTTTGTTCTCGGCTCAATCTGTAGCTGTCAAACCACCAGTGACTGGTCGTTTTCGAAGTGATGTTTTTCAGTGAAGATGTTTGTTCCGTCCTGTGATTCCTTTTCTAAGCTTTCTATACAAGAAGTGAAAACAATGACAGCTTGATATCTGCTTTATATAGAGAAGGTGCATAAAGCTGGAGGTACAATGCTATATATGGCTCGTGATCTCTGTTGTATTTGTATAAGCATCATAGATGTGGGTCAGTAGGGGCCTACTACGTTGTAAATGTGAAAGCGAAACTTAAAACCAACATGTTCCAACACGTAAAACTGAATGAAACATTACGTTTAGAACACAAACAAAACAGCTTCTTTTGGTTTAGGCAACAAAACTACAATTTCTTTAGGTTTAGGGTTACAAAACTACTTAGTTAAGTTTAGGGAAAACCATTGTGTTTTAGCTTAAAAAATTATAAAGTTTGTTACCTGGCAGCCCGTACGCATGAAAAGGTGTATAAATGCCAGGATAATGCGCAAGGCGTTTAGCCTTTCTTGATTTCTTTATGTCTTTTGTACGACATGTATCCTGACTGCAATGTAAACACATCCGTGTATAAATGCTACGGTAAGACTTAGTGACGTAGTATAAAAAGCGAGAAAGACCACTTATGGTCGGTGGGTGGGGAGGTGGATGGGCCCAAAAAACACCAGACTTTTAACCAGGAGACCCATGATTGAGACCGCTGATGACCCGTGTTTTGTTTGGTAAGTTACGTTAGTAAAGTTTTTTCCATAGTCGTTTGTGTTTTACTTAGTTTACTTACTTATTTTAAGCCCAACCATGACATTTTCCCTTCCCTGAACTTACGTTAGAGGTTTTCTTGCCAAAACCTGCAGAAGTTTGCGTGACGTACAAATGAAACGCAAAAAGCGGCGGACAAATGACACACAAAAAACACTAAAATGCGTACTCATGACACGCGGAATGTCCGTGTAATGTCGTGTTATTTATCCGCCTTCCCGTGAGACCGGGATCATGTTCAAAAGAGTCGAGCTAAAACAAAGCACCGCCCACCAGCCAGAGCAATCTTTCTCATTTTACAGCTAAACAGTACACTAACAACACCCGACTTCTAACCAATCAATTAACAGCACTCACACAAAGTTATTTTTTATAAAACTTACCAACTGCAGTTTCAAGTAATTTGCTCGTGCACCCCTCAAAGCACGATTACTGACAGAAACTGAACATGTTTTTCAGTCGCCTCACCTTGAGGTCAAAGCCTCAATTAAAAGTGGACTATCTGTACTTTTCTCTTCCGTGGAAACGTTGGCGTGACATGCAAGTCAGATGATTTGACAGCTCTCATGCAATTTATAGTTAACAGAAATATGTCACCTTGAAATCCGCACTCATTTAATCATAATTGCCGTCAATCAGTGCGGTAGCGAAGTTCACCGACAGGAAATAATGAGTTGGTAAAGTTTTCAAACAAGTAGAAAAGCCAAACACTCACTGGTTTGATCAGTTTTATATCATTGTAAATTTGGTTTTGGACTGTTAGTTGAATAAAACAAGCAATTTAATATTGTTAAGGATGTTTTTCCACTATGTTTCCAAGCAAAATAAAATAACCACATTGTGGATACATGGGACTTAACATCTCGAGGGGTCACTAGAACGTAGAAATTTAAAATGAAAGGCACACATGATCAGTTTCTAGCCGCACTACCTTGGCATTTTCATATTGTGTTCCGCTGTGATGGAGGCGTTTATGTTTCATTTAACCTTGCACACATAATTATTTTTGTGTTTTTTTTCCATCTTCAAGTGGACTACAGCAGGTATTTTATTGTACGTGACAGAAAGAATGAGGATGGCAATCAGCGCTTGTTGCTGAGGATAAGCCGCGACTATTATCTCCTGCCAAGTGTAAAATTAGTGCGATTATCAGCAATATTACCGTAGAAATATGGCCGGACGTGAATAATTTAAAGATTGAAACCTAAATGAGAGTTTTTCAATCAGTCCATCTGCACATGCAGCATTCAGTCTGGGAAGCAAGAATTCACAACATGTCAGCGAAGTTAATTACTTCACCGAATGCCTCCCAGCAGAGTGTGGAATAATAGCATCAGGGGAGAGAATGACTTTTCTTCTGTTGTGTTGGTTTTATAGTACAGCAGAATCTTTCTTAACCCCTATTTCACTTTAATTAGACATTTTCTCAAGAGACTGGCTTTTTGAAAAACATCTGTGTTCTTGTTATCCCAAGGGCAGTAACCTTGCAGTAAGTGTTCCTTATTCTCCCATTGATTACAAAGCGTGTTCATCCAGAATTGATGACCTTATTATAACTGGTGGATTTACTGCGTCCTTGAGAATGCAGCTTGTTGACATTACGAAGCACTTTTGAGGTGATTCATTTGTGACAAATATGTTTGACTGGCTCTCTTTTCATGAACTGACATAATTGTAGGTAAAACCTTTTAGCTGTGGACTTCATCATACTTGGAAAGGGAGACTATTTTTTGTACTAAAGGGGAGAGGAAATTATATTATTAAAACATAGGAAAATATACAGATTTATATTATTAAAATCAAGCATATATTTGTGTGTGCTGTATATATGGAGGTTACAGTTAGGGATGCACAGATACCGATCAGATATCGGGCCGATACTAACTCGAATAGCTGGATCGGGTATCCATGACAATAGGGGCCGATCGATTCAATTCAATTCTATGTTTATATACATTATATACTGGAATTTTAATTCCTGTTTTGACCAATTTGTTGATGCATTTGTTGCAGTAATTCCTGTAAATTTCACAGATTTTTTATCAAGTTGCTGGTGCAAGATTTATTATTTGAATAATAAATATCAATTCAGTAAATTTATATCTATGTATTTATTTGTTACATTTTGTTTTACAAAGTTAAGAGAGCAATATTTAATTCAAGCCATCAGCCAATACCCAAAGCCCAGGTATCTCTATCGTATCGGGACTGAACAAGTCGGTTCGGTGCATCCCTAGTTGCAGTAATGTTTACAACAATTTCAATATAATGTAACAAAAGAGCTCATCAAAATGCAAAAATATGTCAAAAGGCAGGTTTTCTTATTAAAAACTATTTTTGTTTATGTTTGGATCAGGAATTATGGTTTTAAAATATTGGCTTACTTTTTAAGTTATGTTTTTTAATGTCACATTTAGATGTATTTGTACATTTTTGATTGTATAAGCAGATTTTGACTAGAAGACAACTGTAGTTGATTAGTTTTTTATGTATTGTGTATTGTGTGTGTCATATAAAGACTTTGAGACAGCTGTTGGATAAATACTACTTATACACAATCCCTGAATCAGGGTTTCTGTAGTTTCAAATAAAAATGCAATATTGTAAAACATTTTAAGAATCCATGTACCGTGAAATATGTGCATCTTTTCATGATATATTTTGTAAATCTCTTTGGTCTTTCACTGCCTCTTCAAACAAATCATGTATTTTTCCCATGTAAATTGTAGTTTAAAGGGGACATATCATGCTCATTTTCAGGTTCATACTTGTATTTTGGGTTTCTACTAGAACATGTTTACATGCTTTAATGTTCAAAAAACACGTTATTTTTATCATACTGTCTGTCTGAATATACCTGTATTCTCCCTCTGTCTGAAACGCTCCGTTTTAGTGCCTGTCTCTTTAAGACCCCCTCCCGACAAAGCCCATGCTTGATTGGCTTGTGAGAGTAGTTCTCAAGCTATCAGCGCTATACATCAGACCGGCAATACGTCATCTAGATTAGGCTTGCATGACCACGCCCCCTTTTGGGGGAACACAATCCCATGTCCCTCATAGATGGTAACAGTGTAAGGAGAAGAAGTTGAAATGTGTCTCCAAACTTCTACCTTAAACAAACCGGTAATAGTAATAGCGCTATGCCGAACAGTTGCCATGTAGTTGGTTGCACCAACAATAAATCAAAAAACGCTGATCTCTGATTTGTTCCCCTGCCGTGTCCTCAAAAAGATATAATAGAGGGGATTTATGGCTCTAAGCTATAGACCAGACCAACATTGCTTCATCGCCGAGGCTGCGCTCCCTTTTGGGGGAAAAGAAACTCGCTGTCACAGAAGAGAAAATAGAAAATGACGAAAAGCTGTTGTGTAGCGGGTTAACCGAGGCTGAGATTTGAGGCACATACGATACGTTAATATTCACTGTTAGTGTGGTTAATCGCTAAATGAAATGATGCTTATGACCGGGACTAGCATGGCTAGCTAACGTTAGCTTGAGTGTGAGGCTGCTGCAGTAATAGTCATACATTAACATTATAGCAGCATCAGACTGCCGTCTCCAACTAAATCTCAGCCTATAGATGAAACAGTTGGCTATTAACAGGTTGGTTATTTATAGCCAACACTTAGCCTAATGTGATTCAATCAAATATGTATAGATGTCTGAATAAGGAATGTCCGGCCGCTGTGGATGGGGGAAGACTGAAGGAACATGGAGACGGTCAACCTTAAATTATTAAGGCATGGCGAACGTTCAGGTTCAGGCAAGGTCGCAGAATAGTTATTAGACATGTGTATAAAACATTTTATAAGAAGAGATGAATGCATACAAATTTGTCAAAATTACAATCCAAACATACAGGTACGTCAAATTGCATTGAAGTCTATGGGATCTTCGGTTTTCTTTCCCCCAAAAGGGGGCGTGGCCTTGATTTTTTTTGCAAAGTACCCGTATATGCCGGTCTGATGTATAGGAAGGTGAGCCAATTCTGAATGGCATGTTGAATCACATGTTTTCTGATCTAGACAGCACACAAACAAACTGACTGGGTTGTCTTATTTCACAGTTTGTGGGTTGGTAGGCACTCCAGATACCCAAATGTATGTGCACAAGCACTATAAGAGTGAATTTTTCATGATATGTCCCCTTTAAAGCCCAACAGGGCAGCACTGTATGCAATACATGTTTGTTTTAATAAATAAACAGGAAGCATTTTTACCTTGCCGAGCCTCAGATGTTTTCGCTTCACTATCTTCCAGGATCTTTACAGTACACTGTTTATCAGACGCTAGAAAAAAGCTGCTCACAGCCATCGATCGGGCTCTCCTACAATAGAGAAGCAACGTGGATCCTTAAACTGATTGGTATTCCCCTTTGCTCATTTTGAGTGTTTTTTGCATACACAAATACGTTCAAAATCAATGGAACTTTGTTGATCCGAACCCTTTGAAAAATGGGGCTATTTTGGGAGAAAGTAGGCGCTCCCTGGCATAGAAATGAATCGCCAAAGTTTATTTTCAAACAATTTCAGAGACGAATGTACACGGTGAGAAGGTGTAGCCTCCCGTTTGTGGTTCCCCTTCTATTTGCGGAATATTTCCAAAGAAGCATCGCAAGAAAATTGATGGTTTTAAAGATTTTCATTTTTGTCCGCCTCAGATGACACAGCTTCTTTTTTCATCTGCCTCTCTCCATCTCATTCAAATTGTGATCATGACTGGGTGTGATTATCATGGATCACTACTGGAGATGGACTGAATTCACAGTAGTTTAACTCTGTCAGCAGGTAAGCCCTTTCACTGGCATATTAAAAGTAGATGCACCTTGCTGGGTGAGGCATGCAGAGCCTATTAAATCCATTGAACACTTGTAACCACTTTTCGTTTAAATAGCAATAATAATAAGTGCCAGCCTCCATTCATATTAACACTTAGTGTCAAGATTATGTGACTCTGTGTCTCCACAAAGTGAAGAGGCTTTGTGGAGAAGAGAAATATAACCATCATTACTACTTTTACCATGATGACTGAGTTTTTCTTCCTCACAGTGATTCACAATGTGGCTTTCTGTGGTGCCTGACAAAAACCTCTTTGTTGCTCTAAAAATCCCTGTGAAGCTCTCACCATCTATCAAGTAACTCAAGAATTTAAAAAAAGCACATTGTAAAAAAAGGATTATTTAGCCTATAATTTTCACATCATCAATTTGAAATTATAAGTTTCTAGCATGGACCCCCCTCCAACAGAGAAACACACACACAATAAATCAAATGCAAAAGCAAACAAACTGAATTGCTCATGAATACCTCCACTACCATGGGGTTGAGTGGGCATTTTCACGCTTCCTCAGTAATTACAGCAGTAAACCTGGCAAATGTGTCTACTTAATTATAACACTGTCAGACAATAACACAAGAGAAAAGCGAGGAGGACTGGCTGCTGTTTCTCCTATACAAAAAGAAGACTTAAAGGTGCTCTATGCGATATTCAGAGCATTAATATAGAGAGGTAGTCAACGGTGAGAGCGAATATTTATCTGATCCCTTTTTGAATTGTGCCATGAATCACACATATGTTTGTCAATTTAAAACATAATTTTGCAAGTCAATAACATGTTTAATATTTGCGATCGGATATCCTGTTGTGTGCGGGGAACCCAGAGGACAGCCGGTGACACAGTCACGTGGGAAAGAACGAACAAAAGTGTTTATTTAACCATTCATCCATTCATCCTTCGTGAATTTTCAGTACAAAGTAGTGCAAAAAATCGCTAATTCTTCCTGCCCCTCGTCCGCCATGTTTGTTTACACTAAAGTCACGTTTGATCGCGAGAGATTTTGCGAGATTTTGCGAGATTTGGGATTGTTTTTAGTCGAGACTCTTGTTGTTCATGAATGGAATCTGTTAGTGTGTGGTGTGCTGTTTTGGCCAAATCGTTGCTCTCCACACACTATAGGAACAAAACTGTTTAATTTATTTAATTTATTTAATTTATTTAATTTATTTGATTTATTTAGGGTCTCTCACATTTTCAAAATCTGTTAAGATTTGAAAAATCTTAACAGATTGATAAGTAATAGCTGTAAAATGATTGTAGAGGTAAAAACAGATGAGATCCTCACATTTACTGGATCAAACAAACAAAAACTTTGCTTTTCTTTAGTTTCTTTGTTACCATTTCAGTCCAAAATTCAGTATGATTTAACAAGGCAAACTTTGATGAATATCCATCTCTGTACTTGGTCAATATGTGCTTCTCTCTGACTGTCAAGTCTAAACAAAAGTCCGTACAGTATAGTGGGAATTATTGTCATATGGGGGTGTTTAGTAGTCGCAAGTTTCAATAATCCTCAAGTCTGCTTTTGAGGATGATTGAATCCTGGGGATTATAGAGCCTTAGATTTGGCAAATTTGCTTTGGACTTGTTGTGACTTGTCACTCTCAAGACAGTTTGCCCTCAATCAGATGAGATGGATGTTGCCTGCAGCTGTCCATTTCATTCAGAGCAGCTGCACAACATCACATGTCCACACAATCTCCATATTACACCTGTTGATTCGCTCCGTCTTCTAAACCCCCTCCCACCGTGCCAGACAGCAGACGAGAACCATGTGTGAGGAGATTGTCCTTGACATGTATTTTGACTTTGCTGTGATTTCCATACTGTGTTATGAAATGGATTTTTTTGGCGTCGTACAACAGCCTCGTACTCTTTCCAGACAAAACACTTCAAAGACAAGAAATGCCAGATGTAAACGAAGCGATGTGAGTAAATGTGACAGAAAAAAATAGGATTGCAGTGCTGTCAGTGTCAGCTGTCATACAGACATTAACAACAAGCAAAATGTCCTACAGGACTGCACAAAGGCAGAGGCTTGTTTGTTGCCTCATACTTTCTAATTGCTAGTCTAGGGATGAAAATGCATCATAACCTCACATTTTCTATGATTTACATGGGACTTTTTTTGATGCATAGCCTTAAGCCTGAAGTATAGATGATTACAATATAAATTGTCTGTTTTCACCTCCAAATACAGCCGTCAATAGGCTATTTTACACAATGAATGTTTGCTGTTTCAGGCAAATAGATTACTCCATTAGTCAAATTGATTACAAATGGGTTAGCGGGGTCGACTGTGTTGGCCAAACAACAAATTAGATAAAGAGTGAATGCAATCAGTCTGGTGTGCTGAAGTCTATTGAGCGTGATTGGTGCCAGAATAGTGTTGTTGTATACTGCTTTCTTATTTGATATCAAATATTACTGTTCATTTCTGTCTGCGTTTACACATTTCTTAGCTTTGGTGCAATGCTAGTCAATGGTTGTTAAAGCAGCAGTAGGCAGAATATTTTTGGCATCATTGGGCAAAGATTCCATAATAACCTTTCATCATATTGTAATTCAATTGTTCTGAGAGAAAACTAGACTTCTGCACCTCCTCATGGCTCTGTTTTCAGGCTTTAAAAAATCTGCCTGTGACGGGGGAATTCGGCCAATCACAGCACATTTCAGAGAGAGATCGTTCCTATTGGCTGTCCATTCAACAGAGGCAGCTGTCAATCACTCGCGAAATCTGATCAAACGGTCAAACTAGTCAGCGCTGATCAAATATTAATTAATAATCTGTTACTGTAATGCCTATTTCTCACGTAAAATGTTTTCAGAAACTTCTTGTATTGTACTGTTTAGCTGTAAAATATGAAAGTTTGCTCCGGCTGGTAGGCGATGTTTCTGAAAATATCTGAGGCAAGAAACAGGCATTACAGTAAAATAATCTTGATTCATATTTGATCAGCGCTGCCTAGTTTGACCGTTTGATCGGAGTTCGCGAGTGATTGACAGCTGAAATCTTGCAGATACCATTAGGAGCACCGGAGGAGACCGGAGGACACAGAGACACAGGATATAGTGATCGTTTTATAAAAATAACTTTTTTATCATATTTGCTCCAATCCTACCTACTGCTGCTTTAATGACTGTTACCTGTCACTGTTCACATCTGTCTGACCTGCTGTTTATTGAGGACTGATGTCTGTTGTCGGTTGCATCCCCTGATGGGTTCTGTCGTTTCCAGCCGTCGTCCGAGGTTGTCCATTCTGTCTCCTGGGTTCATCCATCCTCCCTTTCATTTGTCTATCACTTCTATCCTTCAGGTCATACTTCTCTTAGAGCATTTGCACTTGTCGATAACTTCTGTCAAACAGAAAAGACAACAGCTGCCAGTCCACAGTTAAAGGCATCAGACTGATACGCACACCAGCTTCCAATATATGCTGTAAAACCTTAACTCGGATTACATCATCGTTCCTTTGGAACAAATGTTAACATCAAAGAGGAAATTCTGAACGGAGATTACTGCGACGAGTGCAAGTAACAGTTTGTAAAACCCCTGCTAGTCAAAGTTTTCCGTGGTTGTCCTCATCTGCACTAAAGGCTGGCACCGCACTGCTGGCTGAAAACGGGGACAAAAGCCATTTGGCACCACTGGCAGATAATTCATATGGTTTAGTGCTACAGGATTAAACCAGGAACCACTAATTAAATTGGGCATAAGACTTCTTCAAGGCTATTTTCAAGAATGTCCTTGAGCAGTCGCGGTCACAATTATGACGTGATGGAGAGGAAGTCTGTGGGCGCATAAATTAACACCATAAGAGCTTCCCACATCGGTCACACTTACACAACTTTTTGTAATAATTGATAGTAATCAAGTGCAAAGAAAACAAACCTGTAACAATAGTATTGTAAAAGAGTGAGCCCTATGTTGAGACTTGCAGTCTTACTTAGAAATTCAACAGTCATCCTTCAACAATCTACAACAATCCACAATTACATCATCAGAGAGACTCAATCAGTCATGCCAGTGTGACTTTGGAATCAGAAAAAATGCGAATCCCTTGAGTTCCATGAGCCGCCTCACATTCAGAATCATTAGATATTACTTTACAGTGACAGGACGCCAGGGAATCAGCACTGCACAGGAAATTATCATTATGCATCTTTATGCACTGTTGAGTAAAAGTCCATCAAAATATAATAGAGAAAGGGGTGGGGCAAACGCTAGTGACCAGCCTGGTCTCCTAACAAATACGTTCCCATACAACGAAACTGCTTTGAGGGAAACAAATTTCTCGCGGATTCGGTTTGTTTTTGACGTATCACAAATACGTTTGTGATGATAGTGAAGGGACGAGGTCGGGATGGTGGATGGGTCAACAAAAACCAGACTTTCACCTATCGCTGGTCATGTCCTGTGTGAAACCAAAAGTCAACGTTCACTTATTATATTCATAATGATTTTTTTTTACCAAACTAATTTAAACCTAACCAAGTAGTTTTGTTGCGTTTTTGTTGTGTTTTGTTTCAATGTCGTAGTCACTTTTAAGCCACACCATGATGCTTTTTACTAAACCTACCCAAGTAGTTTTGTTGCCTAAACATAACTGTGTAGTTTTGTTGTGTTTTTTTGTAGGGCTCTCAAAGTTAACGCAATAATAACGTGTTAACGCAAATTTGTTTTAACGCCACTAATTTCATTAACGCATTAATGCAATGAATCTCTCTTGCTCGAGGGAAGATACTGTTATAAAATGAAACTAGAAAACCTAAGGAATCCATTGGTACCAACCATGTCATACTACATACGTCAAAAACAAATGTAATCCGCGACAAAATACGTTTCCCTCAGAACGTAATTCACAATGCACATTCGTTGTATGGGAATGTAATTTTTAGGAAACCAGAACAACTTTTGGATCAACAGGAAAAGAAAATTCAGGGAATCAAAAAACAACAATAAATGAAAATAAATAAATAAGATTAGTGGGAGGAGCTACACTTGGATTTACTCAGCCTTGGGACTGAAATTCAAAAAGAACCAAAAGTAAATAAGTAAATACATATATACATCCATATATCCCAGTTAAATCCCAGGATCTGTACGGCCAATCAGTAAAGAGGTTGAGGCTTAAATTACTTCCACCTTAAGTCTGATAAGCCACTACTGTCAACAATTTCAACATTTCAGCCAAATAACGTCAAAACTGGACAGATTTCTTTTCACAGTCTTGTCGGGGTAAACACAAGCACGTGTGATTTGTGAAGATATTTTAGGCAATAAGAGTTTCATTGTGTAATAAACTAAAAAAGACACCTTGTTACAGAACACCCACAGCGTGAGTAGCCCACAAAGTGAGACAATTCTTTCAAGGCAGCACAGAGGGGTTCAGACAACGGCGCCTGGGCAGTGGACGAGTAAATCAGTCCACGATAACAAGGGTGCTAAATTTACATTAATTGGCACATTGCGTCACGAAGATGTCAATTGAACTCACCGCCACATTCTGTTGCGTTAGCGTCTCCAGAACAAAAGGGTGTCAAGCAGCGCAGAAGCAGCAAGCGGCTCAGCATGAGGTATGACACACTGTTAAACTAGCACTTCAGCAGCTTAGAGATCCATGGTGGCTTTTTGGGGTTATTTGCGATGGAGATAAAGTTAATACAGTTTTGTGGTCTCAATAACTCCCCCCTTCATCACCAGGCTATTGTAACACAATATTGCCAAATATTGTTTTCGGTTCGGTTTGTCTGTTTGTTCGCAGGATTGCGGAGAAACTACTGGCCCGATTTGCACGAAACTTGGTGGAAGGGTGAAGCATGGGCCAAGGAGGAACCCATTTAACTTTAGAGCAGATCCTCATCATGGGGCAGACACGCTTTATTTTTCACTTATGGAAACGACCTTGGTGGAGGTCTGCACTCCCCAAGTGCACTTCTAGTTAGATTTTGTATTCATCAGGCATTCAACAAGTTAGTTTGAATATTTCAAAAGCACATACATGATTCTGTGGCTGCTTAGATATTAGAGTACAACATACGACAGCTCTTTAAATAACTGGATGAAGCAGAAATCTCTCAGTTTATGGTGGACATAAGGACATGTGGTCAATTTAAATCTAAAAATAGAGGCTGGTGGTGAATGTTTTACTTATTAAGGCATCTTAAAAGTGAGGTCTCAACATTAATGCTCCATGTGGAGAAAATGCATTTCAGGATGTAGTGCATTGCTAAAAGTCATCATACTTACCATGTTATAATGATAATTTTCATGTTAAACTAAGATTAGTTGGCTTGTCATAAAAAGAAAAATATGTCAAACATGTCACCATAAATGATAATTTAAAAAATCCATTTATACTTTCTCATTATAAGGATCACATTGTTTCCCGTATTGTGGCAGCTATAGGTGTAATGAGGTGTACATTATGGTTACTGCTCAGTAGATCTCACCGGGAGTAAATACTGTAATTACGTTTGTGAATCTTAGTTAAAGAGACAATATAATGCACACATGCCATATGCAGGTCTACATTGAAAAAGTTATTGGATAAACACAAAAGTGGAGAAAAACAGTCAAACGCTCACTTTCTTTTCACATGTTTTCAGCAATTATTTTCTAACATGTATAATGTGTTCACAGACAATGATTTTATTTTACCCAGACTTTAATGTCCAACAGGCAGAGAACAGAGGAGCCTGGTCATTATCTTGCTAGTAGATACCAGTGGTAATGGGTTTCAAATACTGCACAAAGATTGGCCCCTGCGTTATATTATAAACTTAGTTTTGAATGCGCAACTGGTTCAATGTATTCTCATACAACGGTTCATATGATATCTTACAAAAAAGTTATTCCTCCTTTTTCATGTTACCCTACGAATGTCAAGCAACGCCTGTCAGTTTCTGCTCGTTACATGCATAGAGTCTTTTCAAAATAAACTTCTGTCTTCACAGGAAACAACTTCCTTAGGTTTAGGCAAGAAAACTACTTGGTTAAGTTTAGGAAAAGATCGTGGTTTGGCTTAAAATAACTCCGTCGATGTGAGGCTACTTAAGTGCGTAACTTCCATGACAAATAAATCAACGCTTACTTCTGGTTTCACACGGGACAGGAACGCTGGTCTCCTGGGTGAAAGTCCTGCCTACGTTGCGTTCGCCGCTTTTTATATTTCCTAATGCACAATTACGTGAATTACACACAAATTGATTTTGTGGAACATACACGAATTACAGTGCATTACTTTTTGTAGGTATAGCTACGAATGGTGTATGAGACCAGTCTGACAGGTTTGAACTAACTTGGGACTGACATTGTTATCCATTGCTTAGCCCCTACTTCAGCATTCTGTACACTACTATGTGAGGAACAATAACATAAGAAATGCTGTGGACACTAATGGTCTACGTGAAGTTTCTGTTCATTCTTTCTTGACATTGTGCAGGAGTTTGCCAGTGGCACTTGGCAGGTGTTAAAGTAACACATGTTTTTTTGTGTGTGGGAACTTAAAAATAACCTGAGGAAAAGATGCCTAATTGGAGTGAGCCACTCAGTACTGTATGTGCAGCACACCGGCCGCTAGGCAACCGAAAACAAAAGGGTTCTTTTACAAAACAAATAGAGAATCCGATAAAAATGGACTTCTCCACAGGCCCTTTTTATAGCTTTTCTGAGAATGATGCGGGAAGATGGGAAGCAGAGCATTAGCACCTGTTGTTCTACTGTGTGCCAAAGTGGTTATTCAGTAGGAAGGTCATGGACACACTCTCGGGACTGAGGGAGGGCACGGGGGCCCTCCCAGAGAGGGTGGATAGGGATTTATTTGACCTTCTCTGTGACAAGCTGTGGCTGGCCAGACTAATTTACTTCATACAGATCTTAGAAACCTCAGAGAACAAAACTCCGGCCTTCACAGGGCAAGAAATCAAGCGATTTGTAGCTGGAGGATAACACTCACCGCACGTCTGAGGTTACGACAGGCCTGACTTGACTCATGAGATATTTTCTCCTCACTAACTGCTTACCACAAGAATCACCCACCCGTAGTGAGACAGAGGACAGATATAACCGAGCATCTTGTTAAAGAGCAAGTGAAGTTTGAATACTACTTTTTAGACTCAGGGGGAGATCTTCAGTGAATGAGGTATCCATTTTAAGCCGCAGCCTGTCCTGACGTCCTTATTCTTACACAGATGGGGGTTCTAGTGATACTTCAAGGCAGCAATAGGAGCAAGATCATTTCTGAGACAAGAGCACTCACACAGTTCTGGGCTTCCTAGCTGCAGAAACCTTTTTTTTCCATATGCTTGTCTGAATAAGTACCATATTTCATTTTTGTACTTCACAATGCTATTGTACAACCAGCGGGAAAGCCTGTTCAATATGATGTTATTCAGTCTAATAGCCTTGACAGAAATAAAGCTTATTACGTTCACATGTTATTGTAGCCATGTCAGATATGATGATAAAGCTTTCTTATTATTTTGAAGGCCATGTTTGCTGTATTTCATTAAAAAACACAGATTTCACAGGTCAAATTCCATAATAACCTTTCAGCATATCGTAATTCAAGTGTTCTGAGAGAAAACTTCTGCCCCTCCCCATGGTTCTGTTTTCAGGCTTCAGAAAATCTAGCCCGTGACAGGAGACTTTTGTTGAAAGGTGCACACAATATTCACATTTAATGTCTACTCACCTAAGAGAACCCTTCAAGCAGAAAGGATGGCTGAACTGGAGATAGAGCAACAAGAAGATCATTCCATTTGGCTTGTAACTTATTTATACAGTATATAGCAAAATCACAAAAAGCCTAACAATCGGCTTAGGTTTAGTAGCACTTTCCAGAAAGCATAATTTGTAATGTGTCATCAAAGGTATTATTTAGCCTTTTAGCTAAAAAAAATATGTTACAAAATTGGATGTCCAACTTTTGAAATATTTAATGTTGCTAAATGCAAGATTGGGAGCATTTCTATTGCCTCCATGTGGCTCTCAACATGGCAACGGCTGAGCCGGCAGCTCGCAGCTACTGGTGCTAACAGAGCTAACGGTGCAAACAACGGTAAGAGTGCTAACAGTGTTTACCTGAGGGGGAACCACAGGGTGGGTGCTACGCTTCCACGGTGGCGCCAACGGTTGGGGCGGCGTTATCAGCTGTAACCGTGAGCTAGCCAGTGGGGCACGCTAACATGCACTAAAAGGCACGTGACACATTGACCTAGAATAGTTAAAGTTAGGCATTGACCTTGAATTGTTAAGGTTAGACATAAACCTTAAAAAGTTAAGGTTAGCCATTGACTTCCAATGGTTAAGGCTAAGCATTGACCTTGAATAGTTAAGGCTAGGCATTGATCTTGAATGGTTAAGGTTGCGATAGGTCCTTGAGCATTGAGTCTCGTGAGACTTTTTGCAAGTTTTTGCAGATCTCAGATCAGATTTTGCAATTGCCGGGTTCCCTTCTAGACACGACTTTGAGTTGTACTTTGTGTTTACTGCTAATTAGCAGATGTTAGCAAGCTAATACACTAAACTAAAATGATGAACATAGAAAAAAACCTGCTACACATCAGCATGATTGTCATTGTGTGTCATTGCGTTGCCATGCTGACATTAGCCTTTAGTTAAAATCACTTCTGTGCCTAATTACTGCCTCACAGAGCTGCTAGCTGTAGAATCTGAGTATCTCGTTTCCTGTGGAAAAATTAGACACTATGCAAGTTTCTGGTTGAGTTATATGGTGCTTTAACATTAAATACACACTAGTTAGACTCTACAGATTCCTTTTGATATGGTAATGTTTTTTGTCAATATCTTCTTTATTTGTGATTACGTAATTATGTATAATTATAATTATTCACAACTTGTGTAAACACAAAGTAGTCTAACAAAATAGAGATGATTTATATCTCCCAATCAAACAGAGTATCACGTAATTAGAGAAGAAATCACCAGGTTTTTTCTGCTATGTCTGCCTCCACTTCTCTTTTTCCCTTCTCTCTCTCGACACACACACACACACACACGTCTGACACATCCACACACTCCCTCTCGCTCTGTCTCGCTCATTCTCCTGCCACCCTGGAGAGTTCACTGCTCTTGCTGTTTTAACCTCCAACCCGGGTTGTCCATGCTGTGTACGCCGCGTGTCACTCAGTGAACTGTTTGTTTGCCACTCATCGCTCACTGCCCCCCTGCTCCCATTCCCGTGCGGCTCCCTGCAGGCCACAAACCACTGGAGTGATTTCACATCACACCCCTCTACACAGGCTACTTTCCCCTCGTAGCAGCTGGTAATTTACTCCAGACAAGGCATCTCTGCTCCTATCTGTGAGATAACGCTTTATTCTTCCTTCCCCCGACCCCTCCCTTCTTCTTCTTCTGTCTCTCTTTTTCGCCCCTCCTCTACGGCAGCTTTACATGCCCTGCATGCAGTATGACTCACCATACAAGGTGTTATCAGCGATAGTACTGCAGCAAATAAAGTCACATATTACTTCTCCAGTACGTGATCTATTTACACTTCACAAGCAGCTTGTAATTAAAAGTCAACATCAGGCATGGTGTCTTGCTTGTTTTCAACTTGTCAACCTCACACAGTCTGCCTGCCCCCCTACCCCTCAGAAATCTATACAGTTGCACTGACTCTGAAGGAATAATAACAAAACACATACTAAGCCATAATGACTGAAATCCCCGTTTGGTTTCATGCCAATGCAACAGTTGCAAGGAGCAGAATAAAGGAAGCTAAAAGTTGGCAACAACAGGCCAAACACTGACTATGAACACGTGCTGTCACACTGACGCGCTTCAACAAATAACCTCCATTTTCACTCTGCTGCACTCACAGTTTCCTCCCATTCTCTCTGCCCTGCTCCTCCATGGTTTCCTTGCGTCAAATTGCTTTTGAACCTTCGCTGCAAAAATCACCATCTTATCAAATCCTTTCTTTCTATAACTGAATACCTTAAAAGTCTTTTCTTTAAACCAAAAAACCGCACCAGTGCAGTAAGAACATTGTGACTTGTATTCAAAAGATGTCAATGTGTTCTGGAAAGAATAAGACCGGTTGCTGCATTAGTATCAAGAATGCCTTTAGAAAAGACTTTAAACAAGTTGATTTGATCCATAACCGGTTGAAATATTCTTACTCAGGTCTGGAAAGTGTAAATACTAGTGCAGATACAGAGATTTAGGCAGATTTCAGTATTCCATTTCAATCTACAGCCAAGCTCTTGAGCTAAATGCTAACGCTAGCTCTGCAACCATAGGTTGAAGGATCCTCCCACTATGTTTCCAGTGGGAAGCTCCTTCAACTCCATTGTAATAAGGACCGCTACAGGAAATCATTCCTGCCCACAGTCATATGAACATACAATGACTCTCCTCTGTGCCGGGAGAGGAAACACATATTCTGAGTGGCAACGCACAAGGCACGTTCTACTTAAATTTGCACAACAGCTGAGGCTAATGCAAATAGTTTGTCATAAACCAAAATACTACTGGACAAATAATAAATAATAAATAATACATTTTATTTGGTGGCACCTTTCAAGACACCCAAGGACACCTTACAAAGATAAAATTAAACATAGACAGATAAAAACAACTGGACATGACAGAGACACATTTATGCAGACACGTATGATGAACTGATGGACACTACAGAGAGTAGGCCAGTTTGAACAGGTGGGTTTTGAGGAGGGATTTGAATGTTGTGATAGTGTCAGACTGCCGGATGTGTGGGGGGAGTGAGTTCCAGAGCCTGGGAGCAGTGCAGCTGAACGCCCTAGCTCCCATGGTGCTGAGGCGTGAGAAGGGGGCGGTCAGAAGACCAGCTGATGATGAGCGGAGGGAACGGGAGGGGGTATACTCCTGAAGGAGGTCAGTGAGGTAGGTGGGGGCAAGGTTGTGGAGGGCTTTGTACGTGAGCAGAAGGTTTTTGAAGTCGATCCGGTATTTAACAGGGAGCCAGTGTAGTTGGATGAGAATGGGGGTGATGTGGTCGGAGGATTTGGTGCGGGTGATGATCCGGGCGGCAGAGTTCTGAATGATTTGAAGTCTGTTGAGCAGTTTGATGGGAAGGCCAGAGAGGACAGCGTTGCAGTAGTCAATCCGGGATCTCTGTGCTGGAGTGAGACAGGGATGGGCGGAGTCTGGAGATGTTCCGTAGGTAACAGGCACATCTGTGATGCAAACGAATAAAATCTGTGCTAAATTTGATGTACATTTGCAGTCTAAAGTAGACATTTGATGTGTTGATGTGTTCGACGCTGGATACTACAATACACATTTTAATCAATACCAAAAATGTACTTGAGGTTTGATATCCAGCCCTATCATTCCTACACTGTCAGATTTTTCCACTTGATTTAAGAAAGTAAGACTTACCCTCCTCCCACGATTTCTGTGTCTACATACTGTGACATTTAAATGCTGTTAAAATGTCCTCAAAAGTTGAATTTCCATCAGTGCAAGACTCCCACATTATTGTGTTGTGTGTCGAAGAAACCACTGTACACTCATGAAGACAAATAAGTGTACGAAAACAACTTTAAACTTTGTGAAATGCATGACCTTCTTGATTGTTAAATAAGTAAGATAATTCGCAGATTCATTTCAAGTCTCCTGTGCCACCAGTGTGACGTAAGCTGTGCTTTGTCAGCCATGTATATTTGTCTTTGTTATCAGTCTCTGCATGTATTGAGAAAAATTGCTACAAGGAAGGCAATTAAATGGATTCCTCGGGCTGTCATGGCATAGCATTGAGGTCTTTATTATTCAAGGAGGAGCAACCCAATCTATACTAATGGCTGTGCATGCTAAATTGTATGTAGGTTACTGCTAGTTCCACTGCATATTGGATTACTAAGCTCTCACTTGATGTTGTTTTCATGTGGATCATCAATGCAAATACTCACTCTAATCCACTCACTGCTTCGATGATTATGCATTACATTAGTACAATGTATATCATGAATCTTAAAGGGAACGTATCATGAAAAACTCACTTTTTCAGCGCTTGTGCTCATATATTTGAGTGCCTCCCAACCCACAAACTGTGAAATAAGTCAACCCAGTCAGTTTTTCGTGGGCTGCATAAATCAGATTCAACAAGCCACTCAGATTTGGCTCCCCTTCCTATGTCCAGGCTGTTCTCATAAAAAAAACACCAGACTTTTGCCCGGGGGGCCACTGTTCGAGTCTCGCGTGAAACCAGAAGTCAGCATTGATATATTTGTCACGTAACTTCCTTACTTACACCACTTTCGTAGTTATTTAAACCCAAACCACGGTCATTTCCTAAACCTAACCAAGTTGTTTTCTGTGAAGACTGAAGTTTATTTTGAAACGTTTGGAAATTGACACTTGTTGCTGAACATTCGTAGGAAAAAGCACGAAATATATGTTAAGTAATGAGTGTCACAACTGTCGTGAGACTGTGTTGGAGGGTACGTTGCTATGTCACATGCAGGCTCGTTAGAATATACCACCCACAGCTTGAGAACTTCCTTTGCAAAGGTGCACCATATTTGTCTTCGAGCCAATCAGAGCAGACTAGGCTTATTCCTGAGGGGGCCTTAAAGAGACAGGCGCTAAAATGGAGCGTTTCAGACAGACAGAGGGTGAATACAGGTATATTCAGACTCAAGTGTTTTTTGAACATTAAAGCATGTAAACATGTCTAGTAGCATGTTTCTGCAGGGCCCCCCTTTTGTGTATTATTTAGCCTTGCCGGCTAAACTCTGGGCCCCCCAGTTTGGGAACCACTGTTCTAGTAGAACATATGAGAAATATAATATGAAATTCAGAATGAGCATGATATGTCCCCTTTAACTAAAACTAGAAAATTTGACAATATTAGACCAGTTTTTGCTTCCCTTCATTGGCTCCCGATCCATGTCAGATCAGATTTTAAGGTCCCTCTGATCACCTACAAAATTGTAAATACCTGTTTGATCTCCTTATACTCCAATCAGGACTCTCCGCTCTCAGAATACAGGGCTCCTGTCTGTCCCCAGATTTAAAAAGAATTCAGCAGGCCACAGGGCCTTTTCCTATATCGTGCCCCCCTCCTCTGGAATAACCTCCCTATGAACATCAGACAGTCTGATTCGGTTGATGCCCTTTTAATCCAACCTCAGAAGTCATCTTTTGGCCTCAACTTTCAGTTAGCTGCTTTTTCCTTCATTATACGGCTGGCGGGTCGGCCTCAGTCTCAATGTATAATTTAAGCCTAAAAGTCCTGCAGATGAGAATAATATTAGCTCTCTGAAAGCCACTGCTTTTCAATAACCCTCTGTTGTTCATGTCACACCACAAGCATATCTGTACGCTTCTCTCTCTCTCTCTCTCTCTCTCTTTCTGTCTCTCCCTCCCTCTCTCTTTCTTTTAACTCAGGCTTCTCTGTGCTGAACCATCGACCATCCCGGGACCCCCCTCTCTCTCTCTCTCCTGGCTGTCAGTGCCTCATTCCACATCTTGGATCTGGATCTCCGTCCTCCAGGAAAGTCAGCCTCTCCTTGTAGAATATTTGTTTAGCGTGTCCTCTTTCCAGATTCCATGGTGGAGAGGAGGTCGGCTCTAGCTGTTTGGCGACACCTGGAAACTGAGTTGACATACTCATGGATCCATCTTTTGTCATATAATATGTTATGTTCACATTCTATGTATAATTTTTGTGATATGCATTATGTGATATGTGATATTGTCATATGGATTATCTCTGTTGTAATTTTCTTATGTTGGTCTATTCTGTACACACAACATCTATTGCATGTCTGTCCGTCCTGGGAGAGGGATCCTCCCCTGTTAAAGTTTTTTTTAGGGATAATTTCTTTATCCGAAGCGAGGGTCAAAGAGGACAGATGTCGTATGCTGTACAGATTGTAAAGCCCCCTGAGGCAAGATTGTGATATACTGTATATGTATATATATGTATGTATGTATGTATATATATATATATATATATATAAGTCAAGCCAATTTTTGTTGTATACAAACACATAATGTTACAGTATATATATATATTATTATAATTATAATATATATACATTTTGGAACATGTTACTACTTTTTACTTTTATATTGTTATTTCTGCTGTGACAGACCTGTAAGTTATTTTATCTATAATATTAATTGTTATATTTGATATTGTTTATATCGTTAAATCAAAATCAGTAAAGTAACTCTATGTACAGGTTATCTTTACAAGCAGACAAACATGAGCAGAATCACATTTCAAGTGATTGTGCCTTGTGATGTGGATTAGTCAGTTTCCATTACCTTGCATTTCATTCACAGTAAACACAAGAAGTTTACTTTAAATTAGGGGAAGTGTGACCAGACTTGTTTTTACTCTTTCATGGAAAGTTTTTTAGAAATTGGTCTAGCGCAATCAACACTTCAATTTGAAACTCATTAAATCTTAATGGAAATCTAAATTAAAATTACAAACTATATCAGCTTTTGATTTGACTAAAGAAGAATTAGAAGTTTTTTTTGTGTTTCTGGAAAAATCCAAATACAAACTCATGTATTATATTTGCCATAGTTGAGACATGTATAGGTGCATTCCAGCAGTATGTGCCTGCATGCTGTTGGTGTCTTTGCATCTATGTCTGGGAGATAATGTAGCTAACAAGCAAAGACTGATTAACATTTCCAAAAACCTCCACAGGAAAATGTGAGATGATGCAGCGAAAGCAAATTGCATATATTGTATACAGTTTCTGGGCATAACAAAGAATGCATGATGATCCATGTTGTTAAAGTTGAATCCATATGATCTTGCTTAATGATAATGAACAAGTGTAATCATACGTATATCCTGTGTCCGTGCAAGACTATTGGAACTATTGGATGAAAACGCTAACCACAAATTTCACAATGCTGTAAATTACTCTACATAGTTATATATATTTTTTTACTGTATATATAAAAAAGACTTAAACTGAACAGTCATCCATCCATCCATTTATCTCTCCTACTATCCAGAGAGTACAGCTATAGTCTGTCTTTCTACCTTCCCAGTATGCAATAAATTTAAGAGCAAAATACAGCGAACACAAACTCCTCATCCCGCCCACGACAAGCAGACCAAAAATACACTGCAGTTGGGTCCCTGTTCAAATACAGTCTCAGTGATGTGCGGTCAGGATAGGCAGAGCCTCACCAAAGCTTAACAGAAATGTTGAGATTACATGATATTTGTATTTATTGATCATTTATTAATATCGATAATTTCATGAATTGTATTTATTTATTTCATTTTAAATGTTCATTATTCATCATTTTTCTCAGGATTACTCATAGCCTACTCCAGTAAAAACAGTCACAATAGTAGGCTCCTTTTGCCACAATGCAGGAAGTTCAAGTTAGTTAGTTAGTTTGAGTTATTTCTTGAGTTATAGTGAAGGAGTAGAACCATTAAATGTATATTTAATGTGGTTGATGTTGATTATTTGTTTGCTATATGTTTACTGTTCTTTTTATTTGTTATTGTTTTTTTTTTTTACTTATTTGTTACATGTTCGAAATAAATAAATAGAAATAAAAGGAAACAAAATGGTTGTCACTGTCCACTCATATATCAACATGAATCCCAATTAGTATATGACTGTATGAAAATATTATGCAAGATAAGCATATCGTTTGTTTTCATGAATGGCTGAATGGTGCGTCGTTTTAAAGGTCCCATATTATATAAAAGTGAGATTTTCAAGTTTTATTTTATTATAAAGCAGGCTTAAATCCTATATAAATACTGTGAAAGTATCGAAACACTCAATCCACAGGGAAATACACACAGCCCATATTCAGAAACTCTGCATTTGAAACAAGCTGTCAGGATTTCTGCCCATTCGTGATGTCACGAATATACAATATTTAGACCCTTGACATAATTTTAAACGTAAACATTCTAAATGTGTCCCAGTTTATTTCTGGTTGCAGTGTATGTGAATGTCATCAGCTGACAGGAAGTACACATGGACCCAAGCTGTTGCCTAGCAACGCAATTCCGTCAAAATGCGCTAAAACGGAGTGTTTCAGACAGAGGGTAAATACAGGTATATTCAGGTTGACAGTATGAGGAAAATAAAGTATTTTTTTTTAACATTACAGCATGTAAACATGTTCTAGTAGAAAAACAAAATACAAGTATGAACCTGAAAATTTGCATCATATGGGACCTTTAAATGTTGCGGCCGCAAGGAATTGTGGGACGGTATTATATCTCCATTCCTTTGGTAAAGGACGGTCCACTGTATCCATGCTCAAGGAGATAATAAAGGAAGCATTGAAGCACCTTTCCTTAGCATTTAGAGCAGCTCTTATCATGGCTGCTATACTTCCAGGTCATTTGATTAGGAACCTTCCTAAATAAGCAAAAAAAGACTGTTTGACCTCAGCCCAGAGATTCATCTCTTTGCTTCTATACTCTTTGGCTCGACCCTTACCTCAGGTCACATGACCTCCACTCCCTCTAGCTCCAGCTCGACGCCTCTCGGCTTACTGCGCACCTGTAGCACCTGCTCAGGTAGCGCGGATAGTTTGAACAGCTGCAAGTCAGCATGGATATTTCTCACTTTAAAAGACTTTCAACACTGTTTTATGAAGAAAAAAAAGGTGCTGTGACCTGCACCTGACCTGCAGGATCTATTTCATGCAGTCTTGAAGAGTTTTACCCAGGACAATTTACCTGAGAGCTCTGCTGTTAAGCATGAACAATCCAAGGCCCATGTCCACTCTCAGCAGCTGTGGCTCCATATCAGTGCGCACAATGCAAAAGGTAACTTTAAAGGGAAACAAGGACATATTAAACTGTTGCATGTGTTGACAGAAAAAAGATGAATATACTGTTAACAGTCCCAGGAATGACGCATGCAGGCCACAGCTGGTGTTTGACAGATAATGATCTGCAGGAGAGCCTGTAGCCAAGGCCACAAAGCTTTTGAAGCAGGTCTGTAGGCCACCTTCCACCAACACATCTGTGGAGTGGACCTTTTCAGTAAAGCTCATAAAGACCTGCAGCCATAACACAATTCAACAACAGGCTTTCCTCCTTGGACCTTGGCTCATATTTTTTTATTGAAAAGGAGAGACCGAAACCGAAGTAATATACCTAACGCTGAGGACTTCTACAACAAAGTCATTGACATCTTTGTCCAGAGGGATATAGGCGCATGGATCTACAAATAAAGTAAGTGCCTCCTTTTAAGAAGGGCTGTAACGGATAGTTTGAATTTGAATTATTATTATTAAAGGGCACCTATTATGCTTTTGTGCTTTTTCCATTTCCTTTAGTGTGTTAGATAGTTTTTTTGTACATGTTAAAGGTCTGCAAAGTCCAAAGTCCACGCCAAAGGGAGTTACTCTCCTCAACAGAAACACTGCTCTTGAAATGCTTGAAACGCCTTGATTAAAGTCCCGCCTTTTCTTCCGTACCGTGGTGAGGTCACCAAGTAACACTTTTATGTAGCGGCTAGTTTGGCACACCCTCAAACAAGTAAGGGATAGTGTACAGCGAGCCAGTCATTGTTGTGAAATAAGCCTCGTTAGGTAGCTGTACATTATCCCGCTTATTAACGCCGTGATTGACCAATCAGAATCGAGTATTCAACAAAGCAGTGTAATAAATTTACATAACGGCATAATTGACCAATCACAACTAAGTGGGCCAGCTGACCAATCAGACCTGAAAATAAGTGTAATAGGTCGTCTTTAATAACTCACTGAAACATTGCATGCAATAGTAGGCCTACACCTTCCACCTCTCTCTCTCTCTCTCTCTCTCTCTCTCTCTCAATTCAATGAGGCTTTATTGGCATGGCCATTTTGAAAGTGATACAAGTGTCAGTACCAGCTGAGTGAGGTGACTCTTGTCTTTGCTCAGCTCTTGGTATTGCAGGGCTTTGTGGTGGGTCACAGTTTTTTAGATGAAGCCAATATTTGATTGCCCTTTTTGAATGTTGATGTTTAACGGGATTTGGCCTTATTTAGCTCTGCAGGCGTTGTTTGTGGTTTTTCTGTGCACCTGCAGGATGCTTTTGAAGGACTCTAAATGCATAATTTTCACTGGGTGTTTGTCCAATTAGGCCAAATACTGGCCCCACACCCGCTACCATAGAGGAGAATTGGTTCTATGACAGATTTGGATAATTTGAGCCAGATTTGAATTTGAATTTGAATATAAATGTCTCCATGTTTTTATCCAACAAAATATTCTGCTTAAATCCATATTTGTTGGCATTTGCTCCTTTGGAAAAACAACATTTACTTGCCCAGCAATATGACAGCACCATAAATTACATTTATATTATTTACCACAATAACACAAAATCATATGTTTCCCATTTGTTTAGGATGATGACATCACAAAATATGACAACAGGCATTCGAAACTTCGTTAGAAAACCTCAATAGAAGCTTCAAATGTAAAAAAATAGCATTCATTACAGCCCTGAAATATATATTTGATTTATTTCCTTTTTTTAACCCTTTTATTGGCTTTATGTATGTTGTCTTGTGTTAGGTTACTGTGCGCTGACAATATTGCTTTATTTTTTTCTTTTACCTGGTGCGCCGTCACCAGACGCTCATTGTGTGTGGTTATTGGTGTGCATTTTGTAGGAGTGAATAAGCTGTTTTCTACTGGTGCGCTGAAACCAAGATTTCTCTGTTTTCTTTCTCTATCCTGGTGCGCCGTCGCCAGATGCTCATTTTGTGTGGTTATTTTTGCCCCTTTTGCCCATTTTGAAGGGGTGAATAAGCTGTTTTCTACTGGTGCGCTGACACCAAGCACTCTTGCTCTCTCTAGGGGCGTTTATTGTGTTGTGTTTGCACAACTAATGTATACTACGGTATATGTTATCCATCCATGCGTAATACCACATTGATAGGTCACTGCCTACCCAGGCAAACATTTCACTGCATGCTACTGCCAGTGCCTACAGATGATCACAGCAAGCAATCAAAACATGCAATCATGTTCGTCGGCACAGGTTGCTGATGTTGGCTGATGTTGGTCATAATGACAAATGCTGGTTCAACCGGTTGTTATAAAATCAAACCGGTGAGCTCGTACACCGGACCGGCAAAACCGGTAATCAACCCAACTCTAGCCATCACTCTGGGTTGCCAATGGGAACCATTGTAACAATTGTGAATCCAAGCTGACTACAGCTGCCATCCTCTGCAAAGGGGCGAGACACAAGCTTTTCGGTGACAGCTTTAAAAGCCTAAAAGGGGTGTTTGATTCTAAAAATATAGATTTTCAGCTGGGTATTCCTTATAAGATTCACGGTTTTCCGGGAAGTCAAAGTCTCCATTTCATGGGGTCTTTAAGGGGCCACCTAAAAGCCCTCCATTACACAAACTGTGACACTGACAACAAAATGTCTCCTTGTTAGGCGATTGTATAAGTGTGTGTGTGTGTGTGAGGTGAGCAGTGTGACAGCTAGGACAGTTGAGGGGTCGCCGGCTGACCTTGATATCCGTCACTTCAGACAAGATAAGAGGGTGGATGGGGGTCGGAGACAGCAGCAGCACTCGGTCTGGCTTATCCTCCACTCTGTGATGTCTGCTGTTAAATGACCAGTTTGCCAGGATTTCTGTCCTCGCCTGCATCAGCCTTTAGCCTGACAGGGTGACGGCTCTGCATCAAAGGGTTTAATCATCACAGTTATCGCCGGCAGGTAGCTGAATATTTCCCCCTTTTGTGACTGTAGCAGCACCGTCGAGCAATAAACCTGTCAGCAGGCATCACCTTTTGATGGCTGAAATTTGGTTGGATGCATATGCACAATGCCGCACGTCTACGCTAACCACATTGAATTTGTGTTATTGTTGGATGGATCCTGACACGGTGGTGGAAGGCAGAGGAAATGGTGTTGCGAGCTGCTTATTAATCGGACTTTCTTTTCTGATTCTTGTCAAGTGGAGAAACTTTGATACAAGCAAAAATAAAAGATGTGCCTTTCAGTTCTGAATTTGTTTCTTATTAAATGGCATTTAAAACGAGGGAAATTACACCCTTTGGGTAGATAGATTTAATAAATGCGGAGAGAGTGTTTTGATTTTTTTTTTTTTCCTCCTCCCAAGGGGGGCTTGAATTTACAGAGTAATTAGTTGAGTAGAATACACCCTCTAATTTACCCTCAGCCCATCCTGCTCTCCTCTGCAGCAAAGTTTACATTTGGTAATGAATTAAGAGCCTTGCACTATTAAAAGGGGGTTTTGCTGACATCTCTATAAGCTTAAGATAAGCTGGGCCTAAATCAAGAAAAATGCAGACCCAGCACATTGCAGTCCAAGGAAATCTTAGCGAGAAGAGCTTTCAGCGGAAGATAACAGTAGGTACGTATATTTGCCTTTGCATTACCCATAAAACATCCTGGTTTATCTTAATTTGAAAATGCTTTTAGAGGGAGTCGTATAAAATTAGAAGAATAGTCCTTTTATGTTGCTGCTTCATACAATAAAAAGTGTTTTTTTAACGCTGTTTAGTGGTAGAATTATATTATTTAAATTATTCGATGCTAAACTAGTATAAACAGATTATTTGGATTAGATGTAATTGATACTATAAGAGAAGTTTAACCCCTCCCCATTCCGCCCTCTTTTTTCAGAGGGTTATGGGTGGAGACAGGGGATGTTCAGGGGGAGATAAATAGTCAACAGTAGATGTCACATAGAAGTGGTGTACATCATCTGAAAGCTGAGAACATGCAGATTAATTTGAGGTGCAGCTCAGCACTGTGTGTCAAGTTGTTCTAGTCATTAATAAGAAATTAATATTAATTAATAAATGAATTAATCAATTAAAATAAGTTGTGAGAGTGTATAAGAGCATAGAGCATTATGATAGAAGTATATGATGGCCATTCCCATGCTCTATTATGTCTCATAAATTGTTGCAGCAAGTTTTGGGTTGATACCATGTGTTACACAGATTTGGTGCTAAATTTAACAATTTTTTACTACTCGAGATTTGATAAAAAATGATCAATAATCCCTCCAAAATACCACATTAAGACACCAAGACCCTGAGGAACACCATAGAAAAAGCTGTGCTGTGATTTGGTTTCAAAAACTTTTGTTTATGGCTATAAAGTTTCGTGAGGCTGTGATTATCCTAGAGATCACAACAGGTCAGTTTATACAGTGAGGTCAAGTTTTAAAAAAATGGTCTCACTACAATGAAATGGCTACTATGGGGACTAACATCATCACACATGAATACAATTGGGCTCATTGGATCCACAAGAGTCTCAGAGTTACAGTGATACTCCAATTTATGTAATTCCCAGTCTGTTTAGGGACCCCAGTATGCAGAAATATTCAAATACACCATTTTAGAACAGGCAGAAATAATATATTTATACTGAATTAAAAAAACTGCATGTGATTACCATAAAGTGGGCATGTCTGTAAAGGGGAGACTCGTGGGTACCCATAGAACCCATTTTCATTCACATATCTTGAGGTCAGAGGTCAAGGGATCCCCTTTGAAAATCACCATGCCAATTTAGCGTAACTTCGTAGCGTTATTTAGCGATCTTTCCTCAGGTTTTCTAGTTTCACATGATACCAGTATCTCACTAGCTTGAAAACTCAGCCCGCAACAACCTCTGAAAGACAGAATAGCGGCAGGGCCTGCCGGTGGGCGGTCAGAGTTTTAAGGGGTTAACTCACAATCCTCCACAGTGACTTTCCGATACAAATCTACAGCCATAGTGCACTCACGTGTTATATAAGAGTATGTTTCTTTCACTTTCTTCCTCACTGCTAAAACTGTATATACCCTGGAGATGGATGCTCACAACAACAGAGAGTAAATGGTATTTTTTGGAAAGTGATTTTTTTTTTGCTCTCCATGCTGCTTGGACCCCGATGTTGCTTTCCTTCACTCAGACTACATGTACTGCATACTGTATTGACTTGACAGTGCTGTGCTGTCTGTCCATCTACTGCAGAGAGGCGAAACTCACAGACGAACAAGCTGACTTGTGGCAGCTGACATCGAACATGTTCTGGCATCCATAGTGTTCTGTCTGCATCACATCTCTGAGTGGTGAAGAATGCAGCATGCAGCCTACACATGGTCCACAGCAGGGCTTTTCCTGGCTCAGAGTGGGCCTTTGGGGGGTGATTACGCACCGCAGTAAGCATTATCGGTTGCAGTAAAGGCAATAAGTCTGTGTTATAGAGCCTGGCTGGTACTGGATTTTTGGGGCCGATACCGATATTTACTTTATTGTCCAAAATGACATCAATGCACTTAAACAGTACATTTCACTGGGAATTAGATAATTATAAATAACTAACAATAATTTCCTCTAGGGGTGGGAAAAAATGGATTCACCTATTTTTTTTTTTCTTTACGATTTTGAAATCAATTCTTTTAGTTTAGTAAGTTTTCAGTAACGTGATGTCATATCTGTTCTGTATCCGTCATTAAAACAAACTGCTGCCAGCCACTGCGAGCTGAAACGAGAAAGTAGAAAACGGCGGCGGAGGGTCTGCGTGGATATGACCTGCACCCTCACATTTTAAATCCAAAGTGGTAAACACGAAAACCCAGTTTGAAAATTCCAAATGTTACTTTTTATTAGTGTTTGTAATGTGTCTATTCAGAACATGGTGGCCTCTGTTGGTAATTGTCATTTTTGTGCTGGTTTATAGTTTTAACCATTAGTGAGGTGGCTGTCACATTTCTTAAATCACATTCAGAGAGGATTAGAATTGCCTTTATTCTCCATTCCTATCATTTCGGAGCTAATTTTCCTTTGGTGCTGTTGGCTAAACACTCTTTGGGGGGTGCCGACAAATCCTGCACAGACACTGCAGACAGGTTTAGGAAAAGCGTTCATCAAAACAAATCAGTGCAAAATGAATGTGAATTAGCTCCACTGTAGGGGTCAATAATGTTAATTATATCGGAAACGAGCAGTTTGAGAAGAGTGTTATCTTAAGTCTTAATCTACCTCGCAGCAAAAAACAACTGGTGGCGATGAGTTGTTTCCTGGCAAGTCGCACAACAATCAATCGGTCTATAGATCCTTGTTTTAAGAGTCCTTGAGCAAGACACTCAACCCCCATTTGTCATTAAGGACTCTGCTACCTCTGATCTCAGAGAGAAATGTAATTTGTACCTATACCAATAGTGTACAAAGAAAGAAATGGAAGAAACCTCAGGAAGAGCAACACAGGAGGGATCCCCCTTCCTGGATGGACAGATTAAATCAGAACAAATCAACTGAGACGGTATAAGGTCAAATTTGTGTTCACAACTTGTTTCTGCTCTCCCCAAGTGGCAAAAATGATAATGCTGTAATTCTTCTGGCGAGGACACTTTCACTGTTTGATATTCCGATGCCCTTAAACTGTATAACATGCGCGTGGCAGTGCGGTTGGTAATGCAAATTGATAAAAGGTATCACCTTTGTCACCAAGTAAGACTTGAATCCTATTTACTTTATTGGCAGGCAGTATGGGGAAGCTTCACTGTCCTTCAAGTCTGTGAATTCCTCCTGGTTCCAGCAGCACTGACCCGTCTGCGGAGGGGCGAGTGATAAAAGGATTTCCAGAGCTCAACAGAGGATCACATCATCCTAAGACAGCTCTGATAAGGTTTCATGCTCAAGTGCAGCTCTTTCATTGCACTGATGCAACACAGGGAGGATCACAGTTCGCTCCCCAGGTGAAACTGAAAAGGCTTTTCTGGCAGTTTTAATACAAAACCATAGCCAATGTCAGATACACTGTTATTTTGGATATAAAGATGTATAATATAGCAGTGTTAAAAGGATTAAGAAAGAAGATATAAGAAAATGAGTTCACTGTACAATATGGTATTAAATTAACTGTTACACAGTATACATTTACTTAAGTAACAATTTAAATGCAATGATTTGACTTGTAATGTAGTATTTTATGGTAATTATATAATAATGTGGATAATTCATCCATCACTGATATCAGCACGCTGGACCACACAGCTGTACATTGATGTACTGTAAGTCTAAATTGCATTACATTCTCAGCTCACAGTATGTGGTTCTTTTTCAGTACAGAAGATGTCTATCAAGGCTAAAAGCAGGCTGAATTTAATTGAAAATCTTCAAGGTTATGTAAAACTATTATTCAACAACGTCGATGGATATACCTCCGTGTGAAACAATTCATCTTAAAATATAGTCCATGCTGTGATGTTGAGATGACAGCTATATGCGTCCTAGCTGTATAAAAGACGATAACTTTTCCAGCACATTCAGCTCAACCTCAATTTCTAGACATCATTTTGGGTACAAATCACCAAATCTGTGCGTGCTGCGGTAGTTTTTAATAATATGTGATTACATGAATACATGTTAGGTCCTCTTAACGGAGCCGGCTGCCATGTTTCTACAGTAGCCCAGAATAGACAAACCAAACACGGCTCGTTCACGTTTTTTATGTTTTGGCGTCGGCCACCGCAGTATTCCTACACGCTTGGCACACGGGAGAAGTTTCAGTTGGTTGTATGATTAAGACATGTTAATAATGAGGATGTCACTACTTCAGTATGTATAATCAGGAAAATGTTCTTTAAGTATGACAAGTATGAGTACTCGATGTAGAAAAATGTCCTGTGAGACTGTTATACTATTATATATTATACTATTAGATTGTCACTACTCATGCATGAATGTAAAAGCAGCATTTTACTGCTGTAGTTGGTTGATGTGGAGCTATTTCTAAACTATTATGTAGGACTTATTTTCCCTCTAGATTAATCTGCTGATTATTTTCTCGATTAATCGATTTGATTGATGTTTGGTTTGTAAAATTTCAGAAAATAATGACACTTTAATTGTACAAATGTAAATTATTAAAATCCTAATAAAAAGCAGCAAGTCCTAACATTTGAGAAGGTTGAAACATGAAATTTTAACCTAAATGACTTAAAAGTTGTTCAAATAGTTCGACTAATCAATTAATTGACTACTTGTTTCAGCTCTACTTGTATATATTGTTAGGTACAGTAGTTTAATCTATAACAAAATAGCATATTTTATAAGATCTTCATATGCAAACATCTTAATCTGTAAAGTAACTAGTAACTAAAGCTATCAAATAATTGACTTAGAGTATAAAGTAAAATAATTCCATCTAAATTGTAGTAGAGTAGACGTATTCAGTGGCATGAATAGAAAACACTCAAATACAGTACAGTATAAGTACCTCAAATTAGGTAAAAGTACTTATTTACATTCCACCACGGCTTTACCAGCAAAAAGATTACATACAAGATAAAATCACATTATTTACGTAGCTAGAACATTTTTCAACAAATGACATTAGCTGTTAGCTTAAATAGAAAGTAAACCTAACTATTCATTTGAAAGATTAAGATGTTGAGATGATGAGGAGACGGAGAGGGCATTCAGTACAATGCCATCCTGAAATGGAGTGTAGTGTTTAGCAGCTAACAGTGTGCTGCTGTATTCATGTACTGTGAATTTCTCTGTGGAATCAGCTTATGAAAGAAGAGAACTCAGTATCATCCTCCTCAAGACCTATAACCCTCAGTGTTTCCCTCCCGTTGCTTTTGCAGGAACGGCTCATTCATGTTTCAGCCACGCTGCTGATTGATCGGCCAAATCTGGCAACTCTGCTCAACTCAACATAGCCAACATGTTACGTGAGCCAGCAGCGTTATGTGAGCGAGGGCAAAAAAAAGTAGCTGATGCCAACTGAAAATGTCACTAGATTTGTTGTTTGGCGCTTGTGAGATGTTTAGTCATTAAAAGGAGTCTGAAAAGTTATCACATGTGGTGAAACAGTTGCTGGTTGGCAACAGTGGTGCTTGGTGAGCAAGAAGTAGATTCAAGAAAGCTGAGCAATGATGGATACAGTAGATGCAGTCGTTTTCGTTTATGGCCCTTACTCCTGCCTACACGTAATATTGCCAGGCACAGCAAAGTGTATAATGGTGCGAGTACTGTAATGTTGCTGTTGGGGATGGAAAGTGCGCTGCACACCAGTCTAAGTGAGGCATTTTGAAGTCAATTGTCATTTCAAGATCGAGTTTCTTTTTTTCTCTGTCAACAAATCTGCAAATGCATTTTTTGAAAATTGCCACAAATTCATTTTCTTTCAATCTCATCCATGCAACCATTTCTCCAAAAAGAAAAAAATATAATATTTACAAAAACAGTAGTTTCCTCGCACTTTCATGCTCGGGCCCTAATAAAATAAGAAGTTAATATTAAACACATCAGAATAATGTTCCCTGGCAACATTTTTCATTTGTTTCCCTTTAGATATCTACTCGCAACTAGAGCATAATTAAAGTATTCATGGTAATGTTTAGGGAATTAAAGTAGTTGTGTGAGTTTGGGAAAAAGCTGGAAACTTGATAAATATAGAAAGAAGAAAAAAAAGGAAGAAAACATCTACAAACCTTCAACCAACCGACTTTTAAGGAATACAGTGCATTTTTTCTTAAGGGCCAGATCCTTCAAGGAAGTTTTTTAATGTCTTTTTGTACGGTAATAGAGTTCAATGACACTGAATCACAAGCTGTATCAGGCTGTGGGTACACAGACGGTTCATTTGGATCTCTTCAGAGGATTTGTTCGAAAGCACCAATAAGGTTAAACAACGTGCCTTATCCTTTAATATTTGCCTGCATTCCTGACATTTCACAAATGTATTCGAATAACACGAGTTCTCTCTTGGCACCTTAAAATGATTGAGTTTGCTTACAAGTTTTCTTTCTTTTTAACAGAAAGAATCCACATTTATTATGGAGATGCAATGACTTTTGCCCCACTGGTGCCACAATCAGTCCACCTTTATACAACTAATGCTCTTACATAGCTTTTCTGTCATCTATCCAACAAATTTCTGCTTGTGAAAATTGCCGACTAACTGGAGTGATTTGTAGGCCTTTCTTGCACTCTACTGAGTGCTTCTTGTTTGTTTCTTTGAATCCCTGCAGGGCTGACAGGTTTATCATTAAAAATGATTTTTTTCCGTTACTAAAAGGCACCCGTTTTTTGTATTTCCAACAGTCGATACAGTGCAGGACTTGACAAACCGCAGTATCTACTGCAGACGGGATCAAATAGAATAGAAAAGCGAGGATTTCCTAATTACTGCCTTTAGAGTACGGGAAAAATATTTTGTTTTTGTTTTGTTTCTTTCCTACCTCCGGTTATAAATTTCGATATATAACTTCCCTTTATTGTATTCCTGTTTTGCACTTAAACTATTATTTCTTACTTTTCCAGAAACACATTTCCATAAACATGTAATCATAAACTCTGCGATTGTCCACACCTTATTTGTTTGTCCTTTTGTTTTGCATCATTATGTCCCGCTAATGCACAGATGGATTCATTAAAATTAAATTAGCATGCCCTCAGATAGGCACAAGCTAAAACAACAGCTCCCGTACCCTCCTGCAGCTTATTATTGCAAGCTGTCAGGCGCTGTGTTGCGGGGCGATACTGTAAAATTGTTTTTCTAAGGGAAGTGCTTTCGAATTTAGAAACATTTATGTAATCCTTGTTTCATTTGCATATGACTATGTGTAGTTTGCGAGAGTGGGAGTGAAATCACTCTACGAGATGATTGTGCGCTTCCCTCGGGGGGATTCAGAGCTCGACTCCCACCCCGCCCCGGCCCCCTTTGACGGTGGAAATAGATTGATGTCTTTGAAATGCCCTCCAGAGTCCCTTTCTTTACCCCAGAAAGATTTTGATGGCGGCGTTTACCACATGTGACTCGAGATGCAGGCTTTTTACAGATAGTCACGACACCTATGTTGACATCAAACCATTCATTTAGGTAAAAACGTGGAACGCGTTTCGATATTTTCCGGCGAGAGCAGAAGCGGAGATGGATCTTGCAGCATATCATTAGTCCATGAATGAGTGTACATGTTTTTGCTAATGACAGTGAAAGCAAAGCCCCGGGCTTATCTCGCTGTCACCCACTTCAGGATCTGCTGACTCAGCTTATTTTTTTTTTGTATGTGTGTGTGTGTGTGTGTCTTTTTTTTATTCTTCAAGTGTAGACACTCGCTGTTCTCGATCCTGGCAGAACAATGAACGCTGGCAGTTCAGGGAAACGTGTTATCGTTCACCTTGTGCTGTCAACACGTACAGTATTTAACTTCCAGAGGAGGTGAGACATTTGTCATCACCATAGCATATGTTTTTTATTTCCAGTCCTTAGGCTTTTACCGATTTAACGACAGACCTTGCAAAGCGAACAGTCACATTCAAAGCCCTTAGATACCTCAAAATAACCCGAGATAGGCTACTTTAACCCCTTAAAACTTTAACTTTACTTTAACCTTAAAACGACCGCTATTCTGTCTTTCAGAGGATGTTGCAGGCTCAGTTTTCAAGGTAGAGGGAAGATACTGATATCATGCGAAACTAGAAAACCTAAGGAATCCATTGGTACCAACCATGTCATGCTAATGAAAATGGGTTCTGTGGGTACCCACGAGTCTCCCCTTTACAAACATGCCCACTTTATGATAATCACATGCAGTTTGGGGCAAAAACCATGCAGTTTCTTGCATACAGTACAAATGTGTTATTTTGGCCTAAACTCCAATTGTGTAATTAATGATATCAACCCGAAAATTTATGAGACATAATGGAGCATAGGAATGACCATCATATACTTATATCATCATGTTCTAAGGCCTGATACACTTTCACAATTTATAAATTAATTTATATTTCTTATTAATTACTAGAACAACTTGACGCACAGTGTTGCATCTCAAATTAATCTTCAGGTTCCCAGCTTTCAGATGATGTACACCACTTCTATGTGACATCTACTGTTGACTATTTATCTCCCCCCGAACATCCCCTGTCCCCCACCCCCACCCCTCTAAAAAAAGAGGGTGGAATGGTAAGAGGTTAACAATGCACTGCTAAACAACTAATGAAAAACTGAATTTCAAATAAATGGACAGAAATAGCAGAAAAATGGTGTCTGTATGAATCAATACTGCAATATTAATTTATTCATACAGCACCTTTCCACTGTAATCATTTGCAGCGTGCTTTACCGGGTCAATGGAATCATTTGGGATGCTTTGCAGAATCATTAAGGCGGACTTTGAGACTGTTTCAGCAATTAGTATCAGTTAAAGAGAACATGTGTGTCTTCTTCATAGCAGCGATATCAGATGCCATGCCTTTATTTGTACTTGAGTGCTGTGTCAGGGTTAGATTTTTTCTCTATACATGTAACCTTCGACTACCACCTTTCTTGCCCAGTATTTCTGGCTGCTCTTTCATTACAGACTGGGACATACCGTACTGTGCATATTGCAGACAGACAGACATACTGCACTTTTATTCTTAGCTTATAACTTTGTGCAAGAATATTTCGTTCTAATATAATTATGATTTATGTTGTAATCTTGATTTTATCAAATATTTTAGCATTCAGGCAAGATGCCTCAATCTTGGAAGAGATTTTGGCAGAAATATGAACCTTTCCCACTCTGTCTTTCCCCACCTATCTGCTCAGCATACACAGTATTTGATTAGATCAAACTATAACAACTACATCATGCAAACAATGAGAAGAATATTGAATAGGTACTGTTCTTTTGCCAGTACTTTGCGTTTTTGGTAGTCTTCTTGCATAGCCAGATCTCCAAAGCGCTGTGTCAAAAGGTCTGCCTCCCACATTATCATTCTGGGGAATAAAATGCTCTGGCTTGTTTCTATTTCTTTAAACCAATCCCAATCGCTAAACACAGGATGAAGCGGCAGTGCCCTTGCAAATTAGAAAGCACAGATATCAGAATCAGAAATACTTTATTGATCCACGGAGGAAATTGGGGTGAAACAGTTGCTCCTGTAAGATAAAAAATAGAATAATATAGAAATAAATTAAGAACATACTGTAATGCTACATGGTGTACATATTGCTACAATATAAACACAATATATGTAATGAAATATAAGTACTAAAATTAAAAATAACAAAATGAGAATATAAGATGCATGAAATATGTACAAATGTTTGCATTAAGATGCGCAATATGTAACAAATAAGCACAGTACAAATAAGTAAATACAAAATGCTGAGAAGTGGGATCTATTAAAGCTGCAGTGGGTAGAAATGGAGCAAATATGATTTAAAAAAAGTTATTTTTATAAAACGGTCACAACATCCTGACAGTAGTGCATGAGACAGGTAATGTTAGAGAAAGAAATATTGTGACGGGGAAAGTCTGATGACGTCATTTGGCATAATAATTAGCCATGTGCTTCTGTTTGTTGCATGAGAGTTTGTATTTTCGGACCATGTGAGTTTGTTTTCTGGATAACAGGCTTTCAGTCCAACGGGACATCTTTCGCACTACTGGGGTTTTGGAGTAAGAGACCGTCGGAACAATGGCAGGGCATCACGTGGGGAGCAAAGGAGCAAGTCAAATGTTGGACTGGTGTGGTTCAACACAGGAGGCCGCTATTATTTTCCCGTCAGCGTTGGTTCCTTATAACCATGTCTGCAGTCCTTCCCTAACCTTAACCATGTGGTTATTATTGTAACCATGATGACCAAGGTCCCTTGACCTTAACAAACTTGTAAAGATTTTAACTTTCTTTTTCTTAATGAGTTTTGTGTTTTAGTCATTTATGTGAGAGGACACATGTATGTGGAAAACAACACAGGGGTGTTTCCTCAGCCCACATGGTTGAAGTTCACGACTGAACCCCATATGGGCTGCGGGAGAGGAGTTTCACTTATTATGAAAACCTGAAAAATGTTTTTGGCAAAAATGTGAGAAAGCCGCATGTTTCTTTATGCTGAACCAGTCGAGGCAATTTATCTCTATATGTCACAGTCGTTAGATTTCTGCAGCACAGACAGAGCGGTCAACAGCAGCATCAATCATCAGGAGAAAACTCTATGTACCACAAAGGGCTCTAAAACACAACTGTAATTTTGTAAACACATTTGTTTCTAACCTTAAAGGAGGTCAAACGCTTCAGATCAACTTCTGGACAAACAATATCCTAGAGTTGTGACACTTTAAAGATATGTCAGCGAAATATGAAACCTGGTTCTTTGTGAAGTTTCCACATTGATTTTTCCACATGTCGCCTCTTCTGTTGGCCATTATGTCCATGTTTACACAGACATGCAGCATCAAGGCTAATACTGTGCTTGTATCTTTTGACTCAGGCTACATTCACACAGATAGGATTATTGTACTTCCTATTGTCCTCTATCTAGCCCACACACACACTCAAACCGAGTAAACGTAGTGGAAAAAACACGTCTTATTTTTCAAACACAGTTACAAGGCTGCTACTAAGTTACTATAGCCCAACTTCAACATCAAATTTACTTTAAAAATGAACAGATTTACTACATTATGGGTCAAGAAATTTGGTCCACACACATCTCACTTGTTTCCTCGCAGTTTCGTTGTTGTCTGTTCTCACACTCGTAGCTCTGCCGGGTGACTCAGGGCTCCAGAGTGCAACATTTTGGTCGAGTGCGGCTAAACATTTTTATTGGTCGCACCGGTGCGCCTGATATTTAGTAGGTCTGTCTCTGTATGTGAGCCGGATGTGTGAAACCGTGCCATGTTCTCCTCCTCGAGCGACAATCACAACCTTAAAACATACCGGTAATTCAAAATGAAGAGAACTATTGATTGTTTTTACATCCCTGGCCCTGAACGGCCCAGCCCGGACCGACATCATCAATCACGAAGGAGGCTAATTAACACTCCAAAGTTCTGCTAAATTTTGGTGAGGAAAAACTGGTATGGCCATTTTCAAAGGGGTCTCTTGACCTCTGACCTCAATGTATGTGAATGAAAATTGGTTCTATGGGTACCCACGAGTCTCCTCTTTACAGACATGCCCACTTTATGATTATCACATGCAGTTTGGTGGAAAACCATGCAGTTTTTTGAATGCAGTATAAATGTGTTATTTTTGTGTATTCTAAAATGGTGTATTTGCATATTTCTGCATACTGGGGTCCATAATGGAATTGTATTAATTGGGCATGACTGAAAAGCTGAGACCCTTGTCGATCCAGCCTCATTGTATTCACGTGTGATGATATTAGTCCCCATAGTAGCCATTTCACATAGTGAAACTGATTTTTATGCATATGATGGTGTGTCTTTATACAATGATGGTTTTCCTAAAATTAGATGATGAAAAAAATCGGAATATAACACCTTGCTTGCAGTATCGCAGTATATCACCATATATTGAATCGTTACCCCTGTATCATTATACGTATTGTATCGCCAGATTCTTGCCAAAACACAGCCCTAGTAATCCATGAGAAAATACGTTTCCCTTGAAACGTTATTCAGAATGCAGTTTACATACATAGTCACCTGAAATAGCAGAATATAATTGCAGAATTTCAAAAAGTATGGACAAATGGCTCAGGTACTGAAGTAGCCTTCAAGTTACATTTTCCAAGATCAAACCATTTGTAGTCTTTTGAAATGTTTTTAAAAGGTAGACACATTTCAGAAAGTCTACGTGCAGGACTAACCATCTCCAGAATGTGTGAAGTATACAGGGTCGCTAAATGAAAATAGTTGACATAATTCCTCTATGAAAACACCTTTCAATGTTGTCAGTCTCTGCACTCACAGGGGAGACGGGGTCGTGCCACTGACCAAGAAAATGTTTATAAAAAGTTGAAGAGGCAAAAATCCATAGCCATTTGCACGAACTACCGCTAATCCACTCAAAGGTAAAAGAGACCGAGTCAAGTCGAAGTGAAGACTCATCTCCACTCTGCCTTTCAGTTTTCATACAGCATTTTCCATCATCTTTTCATGTGGGTCATGTTAAAAATGTGTCAAATACACCACCCACAGCTCAACATTTCAGCATCTGTCTTCTTTCAGAGGCTGTGCAGTGAGTTGAACCAACCACATGGCAGCTTTCCCTCCACAGCTATTTTATTTTTAAATTTTTTTTTAATGCGTGATTGCTTTCATGCTTTGCTTTTCACAACATGACAGGTATTTCCAATCCGCAACAATGACCACTGATTAACACCTAGCCTATTAACCGCCCACTCTTGTGGATGTAACACAGGATTGCGAGGAAAATGCTACTGTGGCTTCATTTACCACAGCGACTGAGGAAGGCAGATGCCAAACTGTTTACTTGTGGAATTTTTTTTTCTCTTCACATCTGAATATGAACCGAATTAAAGCACAATCTGTTCAATTTGGAAATTATATTTTTTTTGGCGAATTTAGGGCAGAACTCAGTTTTGTTTTTAATTTTGTTGATAATATTCTGGCAACTAAAAGTTTGCCGGAGCAGATTGGCACCAGAGGAAAAAGAAAAAACAGGTTGACCAGTAAAAAGTTCTGACATTTTCACTTCGTTGCCATAGATACAGGCACAGATGACCGGAAAGCCTTTATATTCATTGGGCACTATACTGGATCACAGTTGAGGTCATCGGCGTGGGGGGTATTGTGTGCTCTTTGATTTGTGAGTATGAGCTGCCTTTAGAATGCCGATTCAAGGCTGACCACAACAAGCTACACAACAGCTCTCAATATTGTTGCTCAACATGTTACATAACTTAAGGACAAGTTAAACAGAAAGGAAAAGTTTAATAACGCGTTAACGCAAGTTCGTTTTAATGCCACTAATTTCTTTAATGCATTAACGAAACTTAATGCGTACAACAATAGTTGTAGCAGTATCACATCATGTGCCTGTACACGTACTTAACAAGACAGTGTATTTCCTTACACTGTAGGCTACCTAAAAATAGAAAGGATCTGCCAAAAAATGCTTGTTGCCAATCCCAGCATGCCAAATTCAGACAGAAAAATCACTCTGGACAGGTCCCCACTTCACAGCAGGGCTCTATTCATTAAATAAAGAAATAAAAAAATGCTGAAAATGTGTATTTAGTCTCTCTCGCTGTGGGGTATTTCATAAAAGCCGCTTTGCAGGGTTTTTCATTGCCTTTTGAACTTTTCTAAAATCAAAGCAAACACACTCTCTCTGCTTATTGCTTTAATTTAGGCTGGCAGGTAAGTCTACCCAATTACCATTTTTAATAAATAATTCTCACACAAACCTGTAAACACATTTTAGTTTGCCAACGGTAGCGGCAGCCTCTCCCCAACTTCCTTCACACATCTGAAAATCAACAAAAGTGGGGAAATCAAAACAAATAAAAAAAAAACCAAACCATCATCAAACGGGGTCGGCATCAGCTATGAAGCAGAGGTTAGATTCCCAAACCAAGAGAGGACATCTAACTCTAGTTCCCCCCCCAAAAAAAAACAAAAACACAGTTAGGTTTTATCTTCATCGATGACAACTTTTATGCAACTGACAGAATTCTCCTAAATAAATCACATAGTTTAAAGTCAAAAACCTTCAAATTCTCTTGGGAGAGGACCCCCAAACCCGATATCTCCTAGTATCTTTTATTCCCTGTAGATATTCATAATATGTCTCCGTATCCTGCTGCATAATATGTACGAACATCCTGACTGGGACACTGCTCCTTAAACCTGACTGAATAGCTCATATACCTCAGCCCTGCATGAATACCAGCCTCTCTGGCTGGCTAATGTTGATTCCAGGCTATAGACATCATATTATAGAGCAATACTACAAATAACACAGGAAAGCACTTTAACTATTAACACTATGAGTAAAATGCACAAACACACCACCTTAACACCATAATGTTTCAGTTGGAATATTATTGGAATAGTATAGGTCTACTATAGAAGATGCATAACCCAAATATAATAATAATAATAAACAAATAAATAGGATCAAGAGATTGCTGATTTCGGCAGATACACACACCTACATGTGAATAAGGGGATATTTTTTTCCGCTTCAAGCACTGCCGTAAACTTATTGTATGGACCCAGTAGAGGTGAAATGCTGCTTCTTTCTTTGGAGCACTAGGGATTACACAGTGCACCTTAATTACTGAACCACATTAGTAACCCGAGAATCGGATTGCAAGCATTCAAACTAGCTTTGAAAGGAAAAGTGGAAATGACTACCATTAAAAACTCTGACTGAGGGAGGTAATCATACATTCTAAGAAGGGAATATGTGTGAGGTGGTGATGCAATCCCAGTCACTTAACAGATACAATTATGCTGTAGTTTGCATTCATGCCAACGCTGACAAGTTCATTATGATGTGAGTCACCGAGTTAGCTTCAGCTTTTTCGCACACAAGCGGATTACAAAAAAAGCGAGATCAAAACATGAAATGCTTCCTGTGGCGTCCCTTAGCTTGGAATACATCGCTATTTTGGCAGGAGGCAGTCTTCCTCGGCCAAGAAAACCGCTGTGTTAAGCTGTGCCCACCATCCCCTCCAGGCTACCGGGAGTTCCTCTGTCCCCCGTTAGTTTCTCTCAAACAGAAAAAAGAAGTGCACAGTGAGAGCTAACTGTACGCAGGTGCTTTGTTTAGATGCAAGTATTTCCTTCTGCGTCATCTCAAATATGTGTGTGCGGATCTCCGTCTCCCTGTTTGCATGTGATTCTATTCTGTAGTTTCCATATAGATATGATTCCTGCATGCCATATCGATATGATTCCTGCTTTTGTTTTGTGTCTAAAAAAGCTGGTGGCATCCTCTGAAGTGCAGGTTAGCAAGCCTAATGTTTATACAGCACTAACATCCAAGAGAACAAAGGACCCCTGGGGGCTGCTGCCTGCTTTCTGGCCGAGATAGCAGGCAGCAGAGGTGACAGTCGACAGCCAATTCATAATGCGCATTATTGCCCTCAAACGCAAGCGCTATGTTTTTCTGGGAGAATTATGCCTTTTATTGTGCGTGTGCAGGTTTGTTTGTGTGTCTGTTTATGCACACGCAGATGGGCTAAAACTGATAATCCGACTGAAAATCGTGTTTGACATTAAATATTATGAGAGACATATAACAGAGGAAAAGGAAAAATAAAATTATTAAAGCAGCAGTAGGCAAAATTGGAGCATATATGTATAAAAAAACAGTTATTTTTATAAAACGGTCACTATATCCTGACAGTAGTGCATCAGACGGGCAATTTGAAGAAAAGAATGTGCCTCTGTGTCTTCCGGTGCTTCTAATGGCATCTGCAAGATTTCACAGAGGAAAACAACCAATCAGAGCCGAGCTGGAGCCTTGCTGTCTCTGAGCAGCTGTCAATCACTCACAATTCCGATCAAACGGTCAAACTAGGCACCGCTGATCAGTGTAATGTTCGTTTTTTGCTTTTCAGAGGAAATTAACTGGGACTATCGTTGCAAATGAACAGAGACAAAATAACGTTTTTTAAATACAATTTATCCTGTTTTTTTAATAAATGACTATTCATAAAAAATATGACTGTTGTGGGATTATTATTCATGATGTATACTGTTATGGGGCTAAATGGGCATCAGTCCTGCAAATTAAACTTTAGTTGTTCCATATATTTTTTCAGACAGTGTGAGTGCAATACAGAAATTCTGCTCCCACCTAGAGCCAACGTTGCAATATTACAACATTTTCCTAAAAACTTCAAAATTCGAAAACCCTTTAATTTCTGCATCAGAGGCCTCCTACAACAACAAACTTTCTCATTTTACAGCTGAACAGTACACTACAAGATGTTCCTGAAAACATTTTACATGAGAAATAGGCATTACAGTAAGAGAACATTGATTAATATTTGATCAGCGCTGCCTAGTTTGACCGTTTGATCGGAGTTTGCGAGTGATTGACCGCTGCCTCCGTTGAATGAACAGCCAATAGGAACGCTCTCTCTCTCTGAAATGACCTGTGATTGGCCAAAGTCTCCCGTCACGGGCTAGATTTTCTAAAGCCTGAAATCTGAGCCATGAGGAGGTGCAGAAGTCTAGTTTTCTCTCAGAACACTTGAATTACAATATGCTGAAAGGTTATTATGGTATTTTTGCCCAATGATGACAAAAATATTCTGCCTACTGCCGCTTTAATGTGAATGCCATACTTGCAAAAAGAAAAAAAAGAAAGAAAGAAATACTAATTAATGTTTTAATTACAGCAGTTTCAACAGCAATATACTGCTGTGCAAAAATTGCAGATGATTTCTGCATAACATTCAAATTACTTTGTTTTGTTATCAAATCTACTCTATTTGCTGTGTTATTTCTAATTAAATTATGGAAAGTGTAATTAGTTTCATTTCTCCTTGAATAAAGTGTTTCATGTACACGGTCATCTTATGTTTGAGAGCTATTTAGAAAACCACATTTCCTTCTCTAATTAGAGACATCAATCTCAGGCGGAGTATTCCAGTTCATTCTCTGCACATTGAGTCGCTGAATTCTGAAGGCCTATCACTGCTTAGGAAATTATAATCAAGATGGAGAAGCATGTTAATGAAGAGGCAATCACAGGGTGAGTGCGTTTTGTTGTCAAGGTTCTCTCCATAGTATTGACATCACTGAAATGTAGAATACAAGACACCCAACTTCTAACGACACAATAACTTCTTTAACTGTAATTTACTATTCACTACTTGATTATGGTAATGGCTTTGATTTGGAAGGCAGTAAGTGTTTCTTTGGGAATGGGAGGGAAGGAGGAGTGTGAGTGATAATTCTTTCGGGGAATTTTATGCATACATAAAAGCAAAGTAGTAAAGTAGTCGGCTTAGAGTTGTACACTCTGTCAACATGTGAATGTTGTCAGTGATGCTGCTTGAGAGAAACAAACAAGGGACCAGATTTTTTCCAAATGAATGATTAAGGGCGTCAATTTACCAGAGGCACAACAAGACAATGCACTCAAGCTTCATTACTTTTTGAGCAGCTGTGAGATTCCTGCGCTCATTCGGGGGCAAGTGTCGGAGACGCAATCATTTCTTCGCCAAAGTTCTGTTTCGACTTGAAGCGTTGTTTAAAAACAACATTGGTTTGTGGGGATTCAATCAGCAGATTCCTCTACGGTTAGTTTGAAGTACCTTGTTCCACTGGTTACTTTTCTAAGTGGTACTGAATTGTTTTGCCTTAAGTGCATCTATTCTCAAAATAAAGAAATAAAAAACTGGAGGTCCTGGAAGAGGTGGTGTAGTGAGTATTTGGGTCTCGGGTCCTAAAACACAGCTCGTTGTCTCTGGTCCCTCGAAGGTCAACACTGTCAAGATGGTTTGCAATTGGTCGCAAATTTGCATGTCAAAGTTCACTTAAGCTGAACGCTAAGTTTCTCATTTCCCAATTTTGTGCCTCCTCGTCTCCTCGCTCCTCGCTCCTTCAGCTTGTGACCCAGAAATCAATCTCAGTGCTCAATCTTGAAGGACATCCAAATTCCTAAAATGCATCTCGATGAGTGAGGATTGAGGAGGCTTGCTGAAGGAGCTATAAGCGAGGATACACCGTTGTATCCTTTGCAGAAGTGTTTTCGGCACCTGCGAGGTACTGTATAAGAGGCGTGACACACAGCTGGAAAAATCTCAAACCTTGGCAGGACTCTACAAATGTAACTGTTCCTTCTGTTTTTCGGTATTGGAAAACCTCTAAAGGGAGGCGTCCAGGAGGCATCCTGATCAGATGCCCGTACCACCTCAGCATGCACCTTTTGATGCAGAGGAGCAGCAGCTCTACTCCGAGCTTTCCCTGGATATCTGAGCTCCTATCTCTAAGGCTGAGCCAAGCCACCCTATGAAGGATGCTCATTTCGGCTGCTTGTATCCGCAATCTAATTTTTTCCGTCACTACCCAAAGCTCATGAACATAGGTGAGGGTTGTAACATAGATGGACTGGTAAATTGAGAGCTTTGCTTTCCGGTTCAACTCCCTCTTCACAACGCCTGCATAACTGCTGACGCTGCACCCAACTGCCTGCCCATCTCGCGCTCCATTTTACCCTCACTCGTGATGAGTGACACTAGTGACTAGACTTGAGGTCCCTCGGTTGGGGGAGTAACTCATTCCCAATCCACCATCTTCCGGCAGAGAACCATGGCCTCAGACTTGGAGGTACAGACTCTCATCCCAACCGCTTCACACTCAACTGCAAACCTCCCAAGTGCGTGCTGAAGTCCACAGTTCCATTAAAATGCATTTATTTCGGACTGAAATGGTGCCTTTTATAAATGTTGGTGTGATTTGAAACCGTACCCATTAGGGATTTTGATAATTAACCCTTTAACCGGTCAGAAAAAAAATCAAAATTACCATCCCTACTTTTTCATTTCTTCTTTTGCCCCAAAATGAACCATCACATTTACACATCCGCAATACGTCCACGAAAGATGAGATGCCTCCATTTACGGAAATTACTTCAGTCATTGAGCAATCATTTCAGCCTTAAGGGTGGAAATGATTACTCATGGACTGGAGTAATTTCAGTAAGCTGAGGCACCCATCTTACGTGGAAATGTGGCTGTGATGGATCATTTTAAGGCAAGAAAAAGAAAAGAAAAAGTGGCATCTTTATTCAGTTCGATCTTTATTGTCCCATGTGGGGAATTTGGCTTGCAGCATGGAAAAAGCAGAGACAATAAAGTAGACTCATCAGTCAATAAAGCAAATTACTAAAGAAATGTCATAGAAATATCATTTAGAAAGAGTAACACATCATATCAATAAAGGCAATAAGAGGCCAGCAACCAAGAACAAGTTTAAAAAAAACAAGATTATAGTAGAGCATGACTGATATATTGGTCAGCCAATTTTATCGGCCGATATTGGCCTATCGCAGATATGTCAGTATCAGAATCGGCGAACATTCGGACACTCTTTCAAAATGAACATAATACAATAACAGTGTTTGAGTAGCCCATTTATACTATTATTACTTGCTTTCCCCAGTAGAGTGCGCTCCGCACAACACTGTGGCATCATATGAAACAAGAAAACTCAAGGAAACCATCGGTATCGTAGCTTATCGCAAAGGAGGTTAAATAACGCTTCAAACTTACACTAAATTTTGGCGAGGAAAAAACTGGCATGGCCATCTTCAAAGGGGTCCCTTGACCTCTGACCTCAACATATGTGAATGAAAATGGGTTTTCTGGGTACCCACGAGTCTGCCCTTTACATAAATGCCCACCTTATGATAATCACGTGCAGTTTGGGGCAAGTCATAGTCAAGTCAGCGCACTGACACACTGACAGCTGTTGTTGCCTGTTGGGCTTGAGTTTGCCATTTTATGCTAAATGCAGTACCTGTGAGGGTTTCTGGATTTGTTTTGTGTCAATGAATTGATTTCCAATAATAAATATGTACATACATTTGCATAAAGCAAGCATATTTGTCCACTCCCATGTTGATAAGAGTATTAAATACTCGACAGATCTCTCTTTTAAAGTGCATTTCGAACAGATAAAAACACACACTAAAAGGGAATGTTTGAATCCATTGCACCCTGGCCCCGAGGAGTCTATACCTCCACCCTGAAGGAAGCAGCTCTAACTCTGTACTGAAGTGATGGCAATTATTTTTCCCTTTTGCCAGACCCCTCTATCATCTCATCATAAAATGTCTGAGAGTGAGGACTGCTGCTCAAGGATACTTGCTACTTTTATCAACTTGTTCAATCTATACCATGCTATGAGGGTTAAAACTGACTGAATGTTTTGTAACACAAGGCTGTCAGTATAATATTCTGTCAATAATAAAAACATTTAACCTCCTACAGGGAATACATTTGCTGGTTAGTTTTTTTTTCTGCAGATTGCTTCAGGTTTTTTTTTAAACTCAAGTAACAAAGGTATAAGAGTCTTCAATGCTTAGACTGTTTATACAAAGAGCTGCTTTGTGCAGTGGTAGCCATGGTTATTCTATCCTGGATTGTGGCTCTTTCAATAATACAATGGAGTGGCATAAATGTCATGTCTCATTCATATCTGGTTATTGATGTTTGGCTAATAATTCCTCTATGATGATGGTGGCATGTGGCCAAAACAATCCTTCATTATAAATATTTTACAACAGACTTGTAAAACTATAGTTTAACTTAGCTTTTCCATTAACATATGTAGCTTTACTGCCAAATTTGCAACATGAAACGTAAAGCTGAGTTAATTTGTTTTTGAGCCAGAGGGCGGAAAAGCATCACAACAAGCTGACCGATACATAGCTACCACCATATTCTACGCTTACATGTTACAAAATGACCTCTCTTTTTACCTTGGTTTTGGTCTCCACCAACTTTTTCAGTTTTTTGGCAGGACCGCAGAGAGCTAGCACCACAAATGCAAAAGTCTGTCACTGACTGAGTGAGTGAGTGACTGAGTGATGAAGTTACATGATTAGTCGGCCGAGTTTCCTCATTGGAAATGAAAAGGCGGAAAAGTCCTTTATGCAATTGTTCCAAATGCATTGTCCCCCTACTCAGTTTTGACCAAGTCTTGTTTTTCGCTTTTCTCATTGGTGGTAGCTAACGCTGGGCAGGAAATGTACAGTGGGTGTTTTTCACTGCTTTTTTTCTGGAATCATCTGCCTGCTGCTGTAAACAGGATTGATTAGCGCAATGAGATTGAACCATACAGTAAATATCTCGTAAAACAATTAGCTTCTAACTTGGGGTTAGGGCAGTTCCACATCTTCACAAGGTCTCATCTTTTACCTCATCTTTTTACTCATCTAAGCCCCCAAGAAGAGCGCCGGGCTTTGAAGCAAATTTTACATAATGGCCAAATGGTGGAATTACAATTTCCGTGTCCGTCATGTGATGCCATTGTGCCCAAAAATATTTTTTCCGATAGACTTACATTTTTTTTTGGAGTTGAATCAACTTCCCAGTACGAACACTTGAATAGCCCTTATTTAAATTATTAGGTCCTAAAAGTTGTAAAATGCACTAATAGCTTCATGCACCACTGAGCAACTTTGATAGGAATTAACGTGGCCCCGCCTCCGACGCTGTATCCAGTTCTCTTTATACATCCATGCCTTGTACACACAAACTTATCTCCGTTGGTATGAAGAGCACGCATTAACATACTGCTCATGTTACAAACAAAATCCAATTCTCTAGCCATATTATGCTGTGGATTAGATGGTATCCATAACAACAGCCAAAAGCTTTCAGCAACTAGACAGTGCTATATCTAGCATCAAATGGAAGAGGCTATGCTCATCCACACGTCTCCCTGTGCCAGTTTTTTCCTGCTTTGACAGCATCTAACACTGACATCTGAGATTAAAATGTTTTCTCATACGCTGAGCCTTCCTTGGAAGCATGCACTGTTTATGTTTCCATCCTTTCATCCACTACTTCTACCCTGCGCTGGGAATTTTCGGATGCACAAAAGCATCTTGCGAGAGCCACATTTGAAGTCTCATCATCTTCCAACCCTCACAGGACTCTATTCAACATTAAATGGTATTAAATATTTCATTGTCACTTGCACTGTCATTGACACTGAGGTATGGCTTTGTCTCGAAAAAAATGTTATACAGTGCTTCATGCCTGACTGCTTGTTCAATATTCTCCAAAATTCATTTAATATTCTCACACCTACTACACAGTCTTTGTGTGTGTTCCATGAGCATAAAAGGGTCCGGCCTTGGATGAATCTGATGTAAAGGCACAGTGAAACAAAAAAAGTTCCATTTCTATGTCCATGTTAAATTAAAAATGTTATAGGAAGAGATGACTTGGTGAAAAATCGCTATAGCAGTATTCATGTGTGTGCTTGTGGCCAGAAGGGAAACAAGACTCAGGCTGTGTTCGAAATTGCATACTAACATACTATTCATACTAAGTATGAATATCAGAAGTTTAATAGTCCATACCAATACCAATGAGATTCCACAGTAATCAATACCAATTCAATACCATGGTAAAAAATAAAAGTAAAACAATAAATCCCATGTACTTCATCATACACTCCTTTATTACCGTTTGCATACTGTTTTTTGTTAGGAAGTTAAACAGGTCATAATTCCCTCTCTATGATCTATTTTATATTGCTGTGAAAACATCTCCTTCAATCAACTGTATTTATTCCAGTTTCTCGCTTTACCCTCGCCCAATACTCATAATGTAAATCTGTGGCACTTACCATGTTGAAATCGGCAGTATGAGAGCCAGTTAACGTTAGCTGTTTTCAGGAGGTAAGCAGCACAGTCCTGCAGGGAGCTAACAGCTAACGTTAACTAGCTCTCGTCCTGCTGATTTCAACATGGATTTGTTGTTCGCAATGTAGCATTATCAGGGAAAAAATAGGGTACGTCCGCCGGATGCGTCGATAGTGTGTTTACTGCATCCCAAACACATTTTCTATCATCCCCGGGACGATGGGACGCCATTAGTCTCGATCTCTGATGCTACCTACGGTACCTGCGGTATTGTAGAAGAACTGTCACGTTTTCAGAATTTTGGCGTAGACTTGGTACAGAAGTATCGGTTCTTGTGACATCCCTATACTACATTAGCAATAATTTGAGACGTTAGCTCACTACACTACACAACTGCCCCACAATGCAATGCGTCTAGGGGCCTTGAGACTGGCCGTCAATCATGTGAGATTTTGAGTCAGACTAAAAGCTGTTAATATGTGACTTTATTAAGTTTTAATATGTTTTTATGACAGAAAGTAACCGTTTAGATTCCCAATATGTGGTCAGTTTACCGAAATAACACCTGTTTGGAAATGTTTTGCAACGTTTTTGGAGATGTGGCGAAGCCGCTGGTGGGTTGCCTTGAGACCGGCCTGACCGTCAATCATGTGATATGTCTTGCTTGAGTATACTTCCGCATCAACAGTCTGCTGGTAAAAGTATAATTTATCGTTCATTTAGTAAGCAGTATGAAGCACATGCTGATTATGTAGTATACAGTATGTTAGTATGCGATTTTGAACACAGTCTACAGCCGTGCAGTGAGGCTATACTTTTTCTTAATGCATCCATGGAGCTAGCATGTTAGTTGTTTTGGAGGTATTTGGTCAAAGTATTGGACATATTTTTTTAAATTTTAACCTGATGGTGATGCTAGATGAGAAGTCAGGGGATCATAAAAGTTATTACAATTCATCCTAATATGGACATTAATATGTGTACAACATTTCATAGCAATCCATCAGATAGTTGTTGAGGTATTTCACTGACAAACACACGTCAACCTCATCAACCTCAGTAGTTGTTGAGAGAGGTTTCAGTCTGGACCAAAGTGGTGGCCCGACACACAGCCAGACTGACAGACAGACCCACGTTGCCAGGCTTCAGTATATAACTGACAGCTCACAGTGAATTCTTCAAAGCTTTGTTCCAAGAAGCCAAAAAAGGTTCTTTTAGGGTTGCTTCAGCTTTTCAAATGTCTCCATGGGTTGGTTTTCATCCTGTAGAACAGCAGAGTAAACAATCAGCAGAGCAGTTAAAAGTCAACAGCCAGTCAGATTTGCTTCATCTCCCCCCGACAGAGAGCTCTAGTTTGGGTTGGACAGCTTAATGTCTCCAGTTGTCTCACCCAGACAAGAGAAATAAATGGGGTTGAATATGTCCATTTATTCACAGAGCAGAAAGGCCTCAGCAGCAGATGTTGCTGTATTGCTGTGTTTGTCATATCAAAAGCTAAAATAAATACTGTCTCCACTCTGGAGTCATTCTCTGGGGTTGGCACTATGACTTCAGCAAATACGGAAATGTCATCTTTTGTGGATTAAAGCAACTAAAAGCAAGTTTGGTAAGAGTGGAAAGAGAGAGAATTCAAGTGGGAGTCGAGGTCAACTGGTTGTGACACAGCGACAGCAGAGGTAGGCTATGTGGTTACACATGCCAATTTACAGTCATAGCTGTCAAGCAAGTGGAAACAGTGAGAGAATTATGAGTAAATCATTCTTTTTTTTAGTGATGCATGAACTGTTTCAGAGCTTTCAGAGAACAAAGCCATGTTTATGTTGGGTAATGATATTTTAGCAAGCAAAGGAAATGGTAAGGCAGCACTGATACAGCTGATGTTATTAACATGTGGCCGTAAATGAAGCAGTATGGTATACATCATTTTTATTTAGGGTTGCAACTAATGATTATTCTAATCATCAATTTTAACAAGTTAAATTGTTTATTACAACTTGGGTTCTCATCATAACACCATACTCACGGAAGTAATTGCTGAGATTATGGAGATTTCCGAAGCTACAGAAATAAAAGCTTGTTTAAAGTTGTTATAAACTGTAGTTTTTCCTTGACTGAATCTTTCAGCTGTATTCAAATTCTGCCTCAGTTTACTATTTTCCGTCATTACTTATTACTGTATCTTTGCTCTGGAGAGAAAAGGGAAGAAGAGGAAAACCCAACTGTGATTCAAACATACACTGGCCATGTAGAAACTGTCAGATTTTGGAACTGCTGTTTTTAATAAATGAAACTGAAATTATTTTGTCAATGGCAGATATTAGTGCAGAGTGACTAAATTGTGTATCAATCTATGTATAAAAGGAGTATTTTCCAATAGCTATCAATAATGGCAAACTGTAACATTCAAGCCTTAACCCAATACGGCTGCAGCATTTGCAAAATTAGACCGCATGTTTAATTCACTGGGTTTGATAAAGTGCCACTGACAGCAGCAATAGATTCTTCTTCCAAAAGATCCTGTCACTTTTAAAGCACCTTCCTGTTTGGGGACTGCAACATTCAACACTGCTCTGACTACAACAGCCATCCACTTATCCATCTTGTCATATTACTCAGACTAACCGAATCTGCTCCCAAATTGAGAGTCAATAGAGATTGTTGAGCTGGCACAGTGCGAAGATTGAAGATTATTCACTTTGCTTAGCTCTGTCAACAAGTGCTGTTTGTAAAAGGCACGCTCGAACCATGAAATTGCAACCATATGTCACAATTTCTCTCGTAGCGTTGCTGTAAAATATGTCTCGTGCTCTTTTTGTTCAGCATGTACTTACAGTACATTAGGATTAATGGCTTTTAATGAGGGAGTGATTAACTAAGGTCCACGCCATCAGGCTGGTTCGAAGTGTGGTCCCGATCTTTAATTTTTAACTACAAGATAGAAGTCAAAATATTAACATAGATAGTTTTTATTGCAGCTACATAAAAACAAATAATGATGCTCATACCAGAATGATATACTAGATGGAGAAGCCCATGGTTTTAGTTAACAAAGAGAGAGACATGGATAGAAAATAGTACATGTCCTAGGACAGTGGTTCCAAACACATTTTGTTTGACACACATGTTAAATAAGTTCAAGTACCCCTTTGTAAATCCCACCCGTCATATTTTAAATGTGTTAATCTCCAAATTACGGTAACTTTTGGCGAGGAAAAACTGGCATGACCATTTTCAAAGGGGTCCCTTGACCTCTGACCTCAAGATATGTGAATGAAAATGGGTTCTCTGGGTACCCACGAGTCTCCCCTTTACAGAAATGCCCACTTTATGATAATCACATGCAGTTTGGGGCAAGTCATAGTCAAGTTAGCACACTGACAGTTGTTGTTGCCTGTTGGGCTGCAGTTTGCCATGTTATGATTTGAGCATTGTTTTTTATACTAAATGCAGTACCTTTGAGGGTTTCTGGACAATATTTGTCATTGTTTTGTGTTGTTAATTGATTTCCAGTAATAAATATATGCATACATTTGCATAAAGCAAGCATATTTACCCACTCCCATGTTGACAAGAGTATTAAATACTCGACAAATCTCCCTTGAAGGTACATTTTGAACAGATAAGAATGTGTGATTAATTTGCGATTAACTATGGACAATGATGTGATTAATCGTGATTCAATATTTTAAGTGATTGACAGCTCGAGTAATTGTTTTTAGATGTTTTTTCCCTGCTAAGCCAAATATGGGATATATTCCTTTAATGAAATCCTATTTTCTGTTTGTTTTTCAAATAGACTCCACAATCTTTCCTCGTACCCCCTGGCCTCTGCAGAAGTACCCCCTGGGGTACAGTATTGCCTGTTTGGGAATTCCTCTTCTAGGGGTTTTTACGGGGTTGGCTGATTGAATGGTTAAGTCACTGCAGTTATCAACTGGGCGCATTCCTTCGCTGACGCATCACTGAATTACGCCCACAACACTGCTAGGAGGCTCAACGGGGAATTGCGGCGTCCCTGCAACTTACAACCACAGGGCACAACCTACCTTTACAGCTTCTTTTTCTCTGCCTCTAAGCTGTAACCTCACACAACATAAGCTTCCTCGACTGAATCCTCCTGTGGCACTGTGAGCACTACAACAAGCACAGTGTGTGCTGGGACTCTGACAACTGCACCAACATTTGAGATCACTATCTTCTAAGGGATTACAATCGTCTTCCTGAAATCCCTGACCGTTTGGAGACCTCGTTCTGCCCGTGTGGCCCCTTCCTGCTCCTTTAGACAGGCTCCTCAGACAGTCGGAAAGCTTTCAACAGCTTGTTGCAAAAAAAGAAAAAGAGGTGTCTGAGTGTGATGGCCAGGTTTTGTAACTTTGTGGAAACCAACAGCTATACCGCTCTCAACAGCAATTACATGCATGCTTGCATAGGTGTACTGTAAATAAAGAGCTTTGCTGCAGAACTACACTGACCTCCTCCGAGTTGGCAGAGATGGAGTTGGTGTTTTTTCAAAGAAAAGATGGAAAGAGAGTGACCAAAATCCAACAAGTCTCCATACTGCACCTAAAAAACAATATAGTTTGTTTGTAAGCTACTTCTAATTTCCAAACATGACTCCTACGAGCATTTTATGATCTGCTACCTCCACGGTTAGGGTCCTGGTTAAGGGTAGGGGAAGATGGTGAGCATTGTTTAGACCAGTGGTTCCCAACCTTTTTTTTTTCTTTGGCGGCTGTTTATATCTATGTGGGTCCTCTTCACGGAGCCGGCCGCAATATTTCTACAGTAGCCCAGAATGGACAAACCAAATACTGGCTTTAGATAGGGACATTCACGTTTTCTTTTTCAATAATTTAATTTCAAATAAAAATGATGATTCTATCATTTTGACTTGGCTTTTTATCTCATCATTTATACATAAGTCAAATAATAATTTGATAATAATTTATCAAGTCAAAGTTATTTTTTAAATTCATGACTTCCTACATTTTTTTCTTTTATTGGTAGATTGGTGGTTCTCTAGTTCCAGCAAGTTCTTCCACTATCATTCTCCACAATCACTCACAATGAGTGCACTAGAAAAGTTTGTACAACTTGGTTTCATCGACGTAGTGGACGAGGTGCCATCCAACCTTCTGAAGGAGTATATCTTCAGTTTTAGTCATATTTCAACCTGTTTTCTGAAAATATAAACTTCCAAGTAGGTTTACAAAACAGCTGTAACAGCTGATAAACAGACTAACTGGAGTCTACCTTGAACAATGGACATTCTACCTAAGTTTTCCAGTCTGTCTGTCCTAAGCCTTACACTTGGCAGCACCTGATCACAGTGATGTTGGCAGCCGGCCCAGGGCCGAAGAATCTACTGACTGAGCTGCTTGGGTGATGGAGAGAGAATAGAGCTGGGGTGAACGGGGGAGAGAGAGAGAGAGAGAGAGGAAAACGAAAGGAGATTTAAACCCTACCCTCCATCTATCCGGATTGGGGAAAGTGAGATCACTGGCAAAAAAAGATTGATGAGCTTCCTGCCTTGGTAAGGACCCAGCGGGAATATTGTGAATGCAGAGTTATGTGCTTCACAGAGTCTTTGCTACGGGGGAATACACCAGACTCTATGATCACACTCAAGGGTTTGATGCAAGCAGACACAGGGAATCAGAGCAGTAAAAATAAAGGAGGAGCTCTTGCTGTTTAAGTCTATAAATTCTATAAAACACACCTCTTTTTTTCCTGGGAAAGAACTACTTGGAAAAATGACACAAATGTAAAAGCTTTCATGAGAAGTGAATTGCTTAAATCATTATCGTACAGGATCAATCAGTAGAGCCAAGTTGTTTACTGTACTCCATCTTCTCTAACAGTCATCCGATATGAGAAATGCCGGAGCAAGGTGAAATGTTAGGGGTGCATATAGCTTCATTAGTGAAAGTTCTTCAGTCATTGACATGAGCAGGTGCTCCGCTGATTGGCTGGCAGAAAAGCCCGCACACTCGTTGCCCTCTATGGATATTGATTGGACATCACCGCCGTACGTGACTAAACGGCACATAAGGTGTAATGATGAGGAGGCTGTAAAAGGTATTGGGCATATGTTATTTTAGAAGGGTAAAGTTCAGACAATGACAGAGACGTGTTTGCTGCTTTAGTTTTAATGGAAACCATCACCAAGATGAGGTAGAGGTGTTGGAAAACAGCACTGTACGCACGAAAACCATGAGTACGCCGTTTCCCACACACAAACTGACACTGAGCCATCATTTCCCTTTTAATCATCTCTTGGTTTCATCTTAAAGTCTGTTTCAATCTGAGCGCTATAAGTGAATCGTTAATCATATATCTGGCGTTTCGTAATGATGATTGAGATATCACCGCGATGATGGTTTCGAGGTACATGTGATAAATAAGTGGTATGGGTGCTATAAATAGCCACAGCCGTGCTTAATGACAGCTGTTCTGGTGCTGTTGGAGAACCTCACTATTCTTCTCATTGACGGGTCTAATGAGTGGTGGAGTGTGTTTAAGGGCGTTCCTGCATTCATTTATGGCCAACTGTGGGAGTGGAAATAAGGCTTTTGCATGTGCGTAAGTCACACGAACCGACAGTTTCACAATGATTGAGATTCATAAAACCGAATCAGGCGTACAGGCTGCTTTATAAATCTGAAGAAAAGAATGCATATTTCTGTCTTTGTGCATACACACAGCTTTATGCATGCGGGCCCAGGTGTGCCAGCTGATTGCAGATTAATCAGTTAGGCTAATGACAAGGGCGCCGGATTCACTTGGGAAGAGTGTGTGTGTGTGTTGGTATTTGCAGGGATACAGTGATTGGCGACTTAAAAAGATAGCTGATGACATCACAAGCCTAAACAGGGGAGGGTTTGTTAGAGTGATATATGTGCATTGTACATATGTGAGTCATTTCCTTGTTTTAGCTCTCAAATGCGAGGATTTCCAGCCCACTCGCCAGGAAAAAATGTTGGCATTGTACGTCTCAGCAAACCAGGGATACAATGAATGGCAACGTTTTTGCATGTGGTCAGAGCAAATGATGTAGTTTAGATAGTGAAAAGAGACACCTGGTGGGCTGGAGCGGAGGTGGATGGGTCCAACAAACATAAGGCTTTCATCCAGGAGACAGGTGTTCGTGTCCTGTGCGTCACGTTAAAATTTGCTGTTCATTCGTGTTCCCTGTTCACAACGTTCAGTGTTATTTTCACTGTACAAACCTATTGTTTAAGCCAAACCATGTTGTTCTTTCTTAAACCTAACTATAGTGGTATTTGAACACGAACTGATCTTTTTTCTAACTTTCACCAAGTAGTTTTGTTGCCTAAGCCTAACCAATCATTTCACAACTCTAACCACCTGGCATTGTGCATTTCTGCAGGCGTGATACAGTATGAGGCTGATATGAAATGTTTTTACGAAACAAATTTTTAGTTCAGAAATGTCGGATTTCAACGGATCCGTGGTTTGTAGAAACGTTCGATGACAACATTTTTTCTGGCGACTCGGTTGAGGATTTCCTGCTTTGCTTTCTAAATTAAAAGACTTTGTGTTTTGGACTGTTTGTCAGACAGTACAAGCATTCTGGAGTATAACTTTGAGCTTTGGGAAGTACTGATGGGCATTTTTCACTATTTCCTAACATTTTATAGACAAACAATTGATTATAATTGTCAGATCAATCATAATGAAAATCATTTTTAGGTTCAGCACTAGTTCTATAGAGTAGTTATGCATGGGTTGACCCACCTTCTCTTCCGTAACCTTAAACTCTCTATATAATGTTATTTTATTCCAACCAAAACTGTTTACAATAAACACAACCTCAAGGACACAGAAAGAAAAAGCGAGCTATTAGAACCACAGACAGCGACAAGGCTGCAGCTGTCCAAATATAGCTGAAGAAGAGACTAAAGCACAGACGGGACACCTAGTGAGAGGAGACTGACAGCCCACTGCAGCAGTAAATTGAGGAAAAGAATTGTGCCTACAGTCAGCCAGATAATCAAGTCCATCATGTCCATCGCACCAGGGGTCAAATCCACAGAGCTGCCCCCCAGAGTTGGGAGGCTTTGCAAAAACGAGGACGCTTGTGAAGGGATGTCAGGACTGGCAGGCTCACACCAATTGCACCTTGATTCGTGTGGCTCTTGTGTAACTGCTATGTGAGCCCATGAGTCAGTTCAATGTGTGAATGACCCTAAAGCATGGATGTACAGTATTATGAGAGGTGAAAATGGGTCAAAGAAGCATACCTTATAAATTACAATGTCCCTGGATGGATTTTTTGAACATATGTTGCATGGCATGCCCCTCTTTCTCACCCCATGTTGCCTGTGTGTGTCTCCACTGTAAACTATCTAATAAATACAGCATAACGTGAGATGGATACAGGGAGTCAGTCTCTCTGCCAATTTGTTCCAGTAGCCAACTGTGATCAAAAACTGCAACACACAAACATACATTTTCCCCATGGAGAACCAATATAAAATACATGTCTGTGAACTGTTGAATGGACACCTTGCAGAGGCGGCTAGAGAAAAATATTCATGAGGAGGCAAGAGGGAGGCATGGAGACTGAAATATATGCTGATTTAATTGCGGACAATCACATGTATTAATATTTGCTTTGAAAACCCCCCTAATGAAGATATTTTAACTCAAAAACTAGGGCTGTCAAAGTTAACTTAACTTGTCCGCAATTAAATCAGCATATATTTC
>CAKALU010044682.1:0-31731 GCA_916700995.1 Hozukius guyotensis
TTATAGTCGATACCAATACCAGTGAATTTACACGATTCTCGATACCAATTCGGTACCACGGTAAAAAACCCCCCAAAAAAACAATAAATCCCATGTAATTCAACACGCACTCCTTTATTAAAACATTTGAACATTACAAAAAACAGGTATGTAGCCTTTAAGTAATAAATAAAAAGAAACGTCTTATTAACATTGCAAAACGGAACAGTGGCATGTAGCCTTCAAGTATTTAAAACAAACAATATTGTCTGGATGTCTGTCTTTGAGGTGCTTTGCTAAATTGGAAGTATTTCCTCCTTTGGAAAGAAAAGTATGACGGCACCGTGGTTTTTGGGAATCTACTGTATTATTACTCCTTGTAAATCCGCCTCGAACGCAAAGTACTTCCATACCCGACTCTTGCTATTTGTTTTCTCAACGAGTTGAGGCGGAGGAAGCGCTGCAGCAGCTGCCATCTTTCACGTCTCGTGTTGTTGTTTTTTTCCGTGCTGTTACGGCGTTCTTCTTCTTCCTTCATTTCACGGCAGATGAGAACACTTGTAAGCGTATACTGCCGCCATTAGATCCGGAAGAATCGCATCTCCAGTACCTCCGCTCTGGTACCAAATGACCATTACGACGGTACCGTCACATTTTTAGAATTTTGGTACCGAGTTGGTACCGAAGTGACATCCCTAACTAGGCATAGTGGTGCTTTGAGCTACACGCCAACATCAGCATGCTGACGTGCTCAAAATGACAATGCTGTGTGCTGCAGGTAATACTTAAATGATACCATGTTCATCATCTTTTCAGTTTAGTGTGTTAAGCTGGGCGTACGCTGTGCGATTTTAGCCCGTTCATTTTAGAGTCGGACCGAATTTCAGCTTTGTCGGGCATCGTTTGCCGTGTAGTGTGCGGACAGTTGAAGCAGAGCCACGAGCCGATTCTCCAATGTCAGCGCCTTTTTTAGCTATCAAGTTAACAATGTAGGGTCAATAGATACAGTTAGTAAAACTTAGCTAGCCATCCTGTCCACTAGGGGTGTAACGATACATTTTTACGATACGATACGATTTCAATGGTTCTGATACGATTCAAGGACAATATTTGGCTCATCTAGAGCGATACGAGACGAGACGAAGACGATACGATACGATACGATACGATTCAATGATTTGAAATCGATACAGTAATTTTTTTTGCCAAAAATTCAATCAGTATGACTGTGAAATAAATATCTGATATTGGACAGTGCAGGTCAGGATTCCTCAAAGTTTTTCTTGTAAAGGAATCAGGGATAAATTAATTATGGATATAAACAAGTAAACAAACGATTAAGGGCAAATACATACACCTTTTATTTGAAAATAATAAAAAAGTGCAACTGCAGGACCCGCTGATTCAGTTCTCAAGATACAAGGCAGGGCAATATTTACACTAATCTATCAACACTAATCATTCATATACAAACGCTGTTTAAATGATTTGCTTATAGTAATCAAGTAGTCCGCTTACAGTGTTCATTTGGGGTCTTTTCATACATGAAAACATACGGGAAAACATTTTAAAACTACGTTAGACTAACATTAGTTGAATTTCTGTTTTGTTTTTTACTCCCGTGATAATTTGCCTCGCGGACCGTCTGCCCTCCAGCTGGATACGTGAGGCTGATGCTGCTTGTACATAGATATCACGACGGGGAAAAGGAAAGTCATTTTCTGACTGAATGAAAAAACTACAGCGCACGGGGAAAGCACCTGTAGGTGAAGCCGCCCTCGTCAAGTGGACTGATAGCGCCTGAAACTCTACTCTGCATCGCAGCGCCGGCAGCTCATGCAGACCGACGCCCGCCTCCCTCCACGCTGCTACCGGGTGAGAGAGCGTTGTCCGTACCGTTTGTCTGCATGCACGCCATGGATGCGTGCTCGCGCTGCAGAGGGCGGAGCTAGCGCATGTCTGGAGAGTGAACCAGAGTAACGTTTAACATTTCTTTACTAGTAAAAGTGCTAAAAAAACACTTTCAAATAACGTTTGTTGTCCTTAAATACAAGGTGCAAATCCTTAGTATCAATACAATCGATTTTTGCGTTTCAAAACGATTTTATATTGATATACGTCTCCCGTGAAGGACAACTTGCCGAGTACCTATCGATGTAGTTGGATCGTAGGAATGCACGTCAGCACGTTTCTGCCTTGTTAGCATTGTAACCCGTACAGACCTCTGCTAGCAAACAAACTTTACCTGCCTCGGAGCTTTGAAACCAATCTTTATCGACAACTGTCAATGTAGTTTGAGTGAACTAACCCTTTAACGTAACTTTAACCAAGCTAAGCCTAGCAGTATACTTGCAAACAAAAACACATTTGGCATTTGACAAACATCTCCACTCAAGGGCCACTTACTCAGTTGAACCTTTGACCAAATTACGGAGTCTTCATCAACTGATAGGGCTGCACAATTAATCAAAATTTTATGGAAATCGCAATATGGCATGCAATTTTCAAATCGCAGGAGGCGCACTATTTGTTAAATGTATGTCAAAATACCATTTTAAATGAATTATTGTGGTGCTGCAGAGATGTCCTGACTCACACATCGCATTCTACAGACATAAGAAAACATCTTTGTTTGGTACAGATCCCCGCAAAAATCACACCATAATCACTTTAATGTGTTTTTCAGTGAAAATGAGAATAATGATGTAAAAATATCATTCCCTCTAGTATCGCAAATCATTTCGCAATTGCAATATCAGTCGAAATAATTTCAATTGGATATTTTCTCAAAATTGTGCAGCCCTATCAACTGATTAAATTTGTTCAAACTTTCCATTATTCTGATTCACTATTAGGACTTCTTTGGCGTTTGTGGAAAAGCGCAAATGGCACTTCCAGTAGTCATTCAGCATGTTTTCAGATGGTTGTCAAGCTGTTGTTTTCAAGTGTAGTGTCTTCTTCACCTCTTTCTGGTGCGTCATGCCAAGAACACGCCCCGTAACCACGGTTACGTTCACAAGGGGCAGCAATTCCGGCCGCACATGAAAACAAAATTGGACAATCGATACAAAGGTGATGCTTTATGGATGCAGATACCTACAGGGTAGGTTTATTCATCTTATCTTCACTATAGATGATCTCATTCACCAGCAGCAGAAACTTACAGAAGAAAACAGAAGGAGCCTATAAGTGGACCAATAGTACAGTTTATAGGCCTTATGCAAACCTGATCACTGACATGCATAAACACAAACCACAGTACAACACATAGGCTTCGTCTGAAATCGCATACTATGCACTACATACTCAATCATCATTCAACAGACTTTTGTGTGAATAAACAGTACTGCATCTTTTCGGACACACTGAGCTGTAATTTACGTCGTCACTTCCTGAGAGCATCCTTGCCGGTGAGAGACGTGTAACCATGGTAAACCGTGCCAACATCATGTGAGAATCAACGTCTGAATTAATTTAAGACATATATTACACCTAGCGAAATGAAATCTTATACTTACAGTTAAATCAAAGTGTTATTGGTGTGACAAGATGTCCGTCAACGTCTGTTTTGAACGGTTGGTGTCACTACCGCATTGCATTGTGGGATATTCATGCCGCCATAGTGTCCAGCGTTGCATACTGTAATATTTAACCAGAATAGTATGCAATTCGCGTACTATTGGTTTCATACTAAGGACTACAATATCTCCCATACTGTTTTAGCGTACTTAATAGCATGTCGGTGCGGAATTTCGGACGCAACCGTAGCCTCATTCTCGTTCAAGTTCCGTTGTGAAGCGCAATTTTGTAGAAATGCATTTCATTTGTGTTGCATACAGCGCTTTATATGGAGATAAAATAATACAAAAATCATCACTTTAAGTGCAAGTTTTTTTTTTAACTTGTTAATACAGTAACTTTATTACAGTCCATCCAATAGTTCTGATGACTTGAAGTGCTGTAGTTGTTTCCTTTGAAGTTCTGAGTATCCTCAACTTTAGGAACAGGTCCTGCATGTTTATGTCCTGAGTTCAGACATGCTCAGTGTGCAGCAGTGCCTTTGCAGATGAATATCTTCCATTTCACAGATTAGTCAGTTCAAAGAGGAATCCAAACATGTTGTCAAACTCTCATTTGTGTACAACGGGTGTGAAAAGCATTGACGGCTTGATTCACTATTACATTTAAATAGTCCGTTATATAGGCTTGCTCTGGATCATCTGGTAACATGGGACCTTAACCCAGGAAGGAATGATTGCATAGATTTTCTTGACTGGACAAGCAAGACATTTGCCTTTTAAGTATGAGTTTCACACCCTTTACGACAGCTATGCTGACCAATCACAGTTCTTACTGTGGCTATGCGTGTAGGCTCCGAAGCTATACGGTGTAACCCCTTAACGCACAACTATAAATCCAGCTTTAGTGGTTGGTTTGATAAATGTACGTAGGGTACGTCCCCACCTCCGTTACAGTGCAGCACAGCTGCTTCACTAAGCTTTTCATGAGCAGCATCTATGACGGTCCCTCTCAATTATTAACAGTCCCAAATGAGGCTAAGGTTTAAGGGGTCAGTATGCTTAAACAAAGTGCATCTAAAAGGCAGTTTGGCCTTGGTTCACTTACTGACGCTTGTTGCCAGTACAGATATCACTGATATGGAGGGACCACACCGAATGCCTGATGAAATTAGCTGCATTTTAATCATTTTGCTGCATTTTAAGTTACTTTCATTCCTGACAAGTCTCCTGACAGTGTAGATGCTTTTGTGCTCTTCTGTCATCACTGCCGCTCAGGATATCATGAGGCGACTTTGTGACGATAATTGGAAATAAGAAGTATACCCACTGTTCTCTTTTATTAAAAAAATATGAATCATCTCCCTATGTGCTATATTATTAATGCCACATTTTTGTCAGTTAGAGTTTATCAGGTATTATCATATTTTTCTACTTGTAACAAGGGCTGTCAAAGTTAACGCGATAATAATGCGTTCACGCAAATTTTATTTAACGCCACTAATTACTTAAACGCGTTAACACAACTTGCAATTTTTAACCTCTTAAAAATCCAACGGATTTTAGCCCGGCCACTATTCGATATTTCCGAGGTTGTAGCACACTCAGTTTTAAAGCTAAAGTGAAGATTCTGGCATCATATGAAACTAGAAAAACCTAAGGAATCCATTGGTACCAACCATGTCATGCTAGCTTGTCGGATTAAGGAGACTACATAATGCTCCAAACTTGCACTAAATTTTGGCGACGAAAAGCTGGCATGACCGTTTTCAAAGGGGTCCTCTTGACCTCTGACCTCAAGATATGTGAATGAAAATGGGTTCTATGGGTACTCACGAGTCTCCCCTTTACAGACATGCCCACTTTATGATAATCACATGTAGTTTTGGGCAAGTCATTGTCAAGTTAGCACACTGACACACTGATGTTGGGCTGCAGTTTGCCATGTTATGATTTGAGCATATTTGTTATGCTAAATGCAGTACTTGTGAGGGTTTCTGGACAATATTTGTCTTTTTTTGCATTGTTAATTGATTTCTAATAAATAAATATATAGTATATACTGTATATAATAAATATATACATACATTTACATAAAGCAAGCGTGTTTTCCCACTCCCATGTTGATTAGAGTATTAAATACTTGACAAATCTCCCTTTAAGGTACATTTTGAACAAATAAAAACGTGCGATTCATTTGCAACTAATCGCGATTAACTATGGACAGTCGTGCGAATAATTGCAATTAAATATTTGAATCAGTTGACAGCCCTTCTTGTAACATTTTATGTGCATCACATATTCATCATGAGGCAAAAGAGAAAAATATTCTCATCTAAAGGGCTACCGCTGAGCATGTTGTAAAAAGATTTCCACATTCATTTATAGCCTTGTCTGAGTTTCAATATTTGGATTTTAATCCTAATGTTTCTATAACGTCTTATTCTATCCTAGTTATGTGATTATATTGTATATTTGTTCACCTGCTGCAATAACTGACTTGCCCTGCGGGTATCACTGATTCACCTCCATATGGGCAGATGACACAATTTCCACTCGGACCCACGTGGCCACACGGATGCGGTATGCTTGAATTGGGCTTTATTTAACCTGGGTTCTGATGCAGGCCTCTGGTTCCCAGCAGCATCAGGCAGCGGTTTTCAGTGAAAAAGCTCTGATAAACAAACTGTACACTACCTGCTCAGCAGCAAACAGCAGATAGACACAGTTAGTAATGAGTTGGTGAACATAGTGGAGCATTTAGCAGCTAAAGAGACAGATGTTTCCCTCAGCAGTTGGTGGTGGAGACCAAAAAATAGAGTGATAGTTCATATTAGACTTGCATTCATCAGGTGGACATGAACACCATTCCTAATGAATGATAGGCAACTGTTCGCCATTTCAACTTTATAAGGCCATGATCTATCAAATGGGTGTGCGGTGTTCAGCTTTTTGTGGAGTGCTGGGCACAAGTGGGGGGAAAAAAACAGATAAGTGTTGTTTTAAAAAAGAGGTTAGGGTGCAATGGGGTGTCTGCAACATCTATATGATGGCTGTTTCAAATGGAGAAAGATCAGATCATAGCACTTTAAGTTAGTAATTGAAGGATTGGAATTTAATCACACTTAAAGGGACTGTTTGTAACTTTCTAAGCGTATAAATGTACCGGGTCGGGACACGTGCGCTCGCATATGCGCGCTCACGTGTTGCCGGCGTACTCGCTCCTCTGCCTGCTTGCCTTCACTCAGACAGCGCGCGCGTTCTCGCGTACTCGCTCCACCTCTAGACGTGAACGTGCGCTCACTCCACACTGCAGAAGAGTCAGTTTAGCTCTGAGAATATCTAGTGAATGTACAGTGGACGTTTGTGCAGAAATAAATGCTGCAGCTCCTCAAGACCAACAGAGGTTTCCCGTGTCTTGGGAAGTGACGGGGCTCTTCAGAGAGAAACGTTGTTGTCTCGTTACCGACCGGGTGCTGGTGTCTCCCTGTTCACTCCGGCTGCGGGCGGAGGGAGACGAGTTTCTCGCTGCAGAGCCCCGCTGCCTCAGCCTGCGCTGAGGCAGGAGAAGCAAACACAGTATCAGCATTGATTCATGGAGAGACCTCCGTCTGGTCAGCCAACATTACTGCCAAGCAGGTGAAATATAGAGTGATATCGTGGTTTTAGCTGACGTGTGTCGCCTCACTGTTTTGAGCGATGCTCGTTCATGTCTATTTAGAGCGAGCACAAGCTCGAGCTCGACGCTGACTTTCGTTGATTTCACGGCCACAGGTGTCGCTGTTAACAAGCATTTCTGAAAGTTACAAATAGTCCCTTTAATGCAGCTATTAGCAATTGGTAAAAAAAATTAACACAAATTTACAGTGCCATGCTGTCCTATGAAAAACCAACCGGCACGGTTGCTCTCGGCTTAGCTCGGTGCAAGCAGAGTTCCTGTGGAGGTCACATATGACAGTAGTGCATGAGACAGGTAATCTGAAAAAAAAAATCATGTGCCTCTGTGTCCTCCGGTGCTCCTAACAGCATCTGCAAGATTTCACAGACCGGAGGAAAACAAGCAATCAGAGATGATCTGGAGTCTGCCATCCAGCTGCCGTCTATGAGAGCCGTCTGTCAATCACTCGCGAACTCCGACCAAACAGTCAAACTAGGCAGCGCTGATAAAATATGAATCAGTATTCTGTTACTGTAATGCCTATTTCTCTCCTCAAATGTCTTCAGAAACATCTTGTAGTGTACTGTTTAGCTGTAAAATGAGAAAGTTTGTGAACCGGCGGCCATGTTGAGATCTGGTGAGGAACTACCAAGCACCGCCCACCAGCCAGAGCACAGCCAATAGGAACGCTCCCTCTCTGAAATGAGCTGTGATTGGCCAAAGTCTCCTGTAACAGGATAGATTTTTTAAAGCCTGAAAACAGAGCCATGAGGAGGTGCAGAAGTCTAGTTTTCAATCAGATCACTTGAATTACAATATGCTGAAAGGTTATTATGGAATTTTGCCCAATGATGCCAAAAATATACTGCCTACTAAAGCTTTAATGAAAGGTGTGATACAGCTAGACTGGTCAGACAACAAGGACACACCCTGACTCCTCAGCTGGTTAAACCTTGCTGATGTATACGTCTACTGAAATATGCTTATTGATTAGGAACCTCACACTCTTGTGCTTGCAACATTTTTGGAGGTCTTTTGGTTGATGGACCCATGTTTTCTTTATTGGTCAAAACATTATCTTCTTCTTTTTATCACCCGTTGTTATAATTCATGTTTATCTGCCTTCAATTTGATGGGCTTTAGTTTTTTTCTGTCTTTTTCCAATCTTCCTCTTGTCTGCTTTTATTACCACTGCTTTAAGCTTCTTTATTCACGGCCATCCAGACTCCTAATTCTTTTCTCTTGTTTTCAGGCTCCTGGAGAGGATCAGGAGGTGAGACGACATAATACACCAAAAAAGGGACCCTGCTCGAAATGGAGCGATGTGGATTGAGGTGTTCCTGTTCCTTGTGAACTGTGGAAAGGAAGCAACCACGAGGACGAAGGAACGACCAGCAGACGGAGGAGGCGGTGGAGGAGTGGTGGTGGCTTTGGTGTTTGAAGATAAGCTGGTATGGGTGGGGGGGCATTCGGGATGTCGAATAGAAACGAGAGCAGCGAAGGGCCTGCTGGGCCCATGGCGGCAGCGGTGGCTACCGCGGGAGGTATGGTAGCAGAGAGTCCGTCCTCGGCCGTCTCTACCTATATCAAACTGGTGCTACTAGGTCTGATCATCTGCATCAGCCTGGTGGGCAACCTGGTGGTGTCTCTGCTCGTACTGCGGGACCGGGCCCTGCACAAGGCACCTTACTACTTCCTGCTGGACCTGTGCTTGGCAGACACCATTCGCTCGGCCATCTGCTTCCCGTTTGTGCTGGTGTCTATAAAAAACGGCTCAGCCTGGACCTACAGCGTGCTGAGTTGCAAGGTGGTGGCCTTCATGGCAGTGCTCTTCTGCTTCCACGCCGCCTTCATGCTGTTCTGCATAAGCGTAACACGCTACATGGCCATCGCACACCATCGCTTTTACTCGAAGCGCATGACATTCTGGACATGCGTGGCAGTGGTGTGCATGGTGTGGACACTGTCTGTGGCGATGGCTTTCCCGCCAGTTTTTGACGTAGGCACCTACAAATTCATTCGCGAGGAGGACCAGTGCATCTTTGAGCATCGCTATTTCAAGGCGAACGATACGCTAGGCTTCATGCTCATGCTGGCTGTGCTCATTCTAGCCACACACGTGGTCTACATGAAGTTACTCCTCTTTGAGTACAAGCACCGCAAGATGAAGCCGGTCCAGATGGTGCCGGCCATCAGTCAGAACTGGACCTTCCACGGGCCGGGGGCTACTGGCCAAGCGGCAGCCAACTGGATTGCGGGCTTCGGCAGGGGCCCGATGCCGCCGACTCTGCTGGGAATCCGGCAGAACTTGCACAACCAGAACCGGCGCCTGTTGGGCATGGAGGAGTTCAAAGCGGAGAAGCAGCTTGGCAGGATGTTCTACGTGATCACCCTGCTGTTCCTGGTGCTCTGGTCTCCCTACATAGTGGCTTGCTATTGGAGGGTGTTTGTCAAGGCTTGCACAATACCACACCGGTACCTCTCCACCACCGTGTGGATGAGTTTCGCCCAAGCCGGGGTCAACCCTATTGTCTGTTTCTTCCTTAACAAAGACTTGAAGAAAGGGCTCCTTTCCCACCTACCAGCCTGCTGCAGGACTAAACCTCATCTGCCACGAGAGCCTTATTGTGTCATGTAAGCAGAGATGATGATCTAAACATGGAGAAAAAAAAACAAGGGGCGGCCAACAGATGTGTGTCGTGGGAGTGTTTGCTTGAGCTATTGTGGCGTTTTATTCAATGCAAGCTACTTTTAAGCAGTGGGTGCAAACTAGTGAGTGTAATGGTGGAAACACTGGAATGGTAAGCATGTATTTCCATCTACCAACCCTTTTTTCACTCAAACCAACAGCATACACGGAGTCAGACCTTGGCTTTTGATGAAAAGAGAAAAATACTTTAATGCAAGTAATAATGCAGTCATTGTGGAAACCAAGCCAGACAAACAGCCACCAATAAATTACATAAACTGCTTCATAAAGAATGTCAAAATGCCCAATATTAGAAAAGTCTTGGATTGACACAAAGGATATTTGAGTTGGTTTGGTGACAAAAAGATTCCTAAGGGGGACAAAGAAGCAACTTTTCTAGTCTAAATCTAAATTTCACGAAAATGCTGGATTAGTTAGCAAAGCCAGATCATGTTATGTGAATAGCGGCGAGTGAAGATGAGAGGAAACGATGGAGACGGAAAGAGAGAGAGATGCAACAAGGGTCCCCAGACAGATTTGAACCAGGGCCCTTACCGTTCATGGTCAGTGTCTTAACTTAATTTTTGGTACTTGGCAACGTTGTTTATAGAAATACATTTTCCAGGGGTCCATAAGGATTTGACTTTCTGACACAACACTCTATCCCAAGACAGTCTCTTTTTGATCAGTTATTTACCCATATAGAGACACTTAAAAAGAATCAATCTTAAGTTGTTATAGACGAGGGGTGTCAAACATACGGCCCGAGGGGCCAGAACCGGCCCACCAAAGGGTCCAATCTGTCAAGCGTATAGGCTGCTGTTCATGCAGGAGACATCGTTGGAAAATGGAAAGTGAACACAGAGTGTCAGGTTCTCCAAGAGAAATGGACCAAGTCCTGTTTCTTCACAGAGGTAAATGAGTGCTCGGTGTGTTCACGGCACCTTTCAGTGATGAAGGAATATAATATTCAGAGCCACTATCAGATTCATTATGGCAAAAAAAAAAAAAAAAATGCAAGAGCTTGCAAGGACAACTGAGAACAGAGCAGATAAATTAATTATTGTCTGTTTTTTTGTCATATCCGAGAAATCAGCAAGACATCTCAGGCTGTTCGTCATCTGTTTTGTGAATGCATTGTTCATTAACTGTGAACGTTTTCAGAATGTAATTTATACTTCTTTACACTAAAAGAAAGGGAACAATTTGGAAGTGTTGTTATTTAGTGTTTATATAGGTTATCATGCAATTGTTTCACTGGTCCGGCCCACTTGAGATGAAATTGGGCTGTGTGTGGCCCATGAACTGAAATGAGTTTGACACCCCTGTTATAGATCTGAAAGTATGAAGTTGGTCCAATTTTTAAGTTCCATTTTTAACACATTATGTCACATTCGTTTTAAAATCAAGTATGTTAAGTTTTTGGAAAATAGGGGGAACACGGCGATCTGGAACTCAGTCGACGAAACAAAGGCGGCCTCAAAGATGAGGTATATGAATATCATGCTGGGGTCCTTTGACTCAGAGGACAGTGAGATGGTTTAAACGGATCTTAAGTTGGTAATGAAATATAAGTGCTCCTATGAATGCCCTTCACTGAACGAGGAACAGAATGTTACTGTGTCTTGTGTCTGAGGCGCACCAGCTTTTATGACCATGATGATGTATTTTCTTTGGTCTCATCTTTGTTGACAAGTCGTCTATGTCTTATTATTTCTCAATCGGTTACACATTGATGTTGATTAAATCAAAGTAAGGTGACCCGCAGAAGTTCTACTTCTGATACACGTGTTCTTTTCTGTGCATCGCTTGAAGACAAAAGAGAAGAACCGACCGAAGGTTTCTCAACGACAGCAGCTGGTTATAGTCCACGTTTTGAGTCTGAACACAGTGCCCAGTTGCATAAAATGCTTCTCTTTAGAAGGTAAAATTTTTCCTTACCTGACCATTGCAATTACAAGTGGTGCAAGAAAGAATCTCCAATAGCTATGGTCAAATACTGAGGATGTGTTGAACTAGTAGTGCATTTTATTTACTTTATTTTAGGCTATTTTGAGCATCTGAATGTTTAGAAGTTTAAATTGTAATGCCCTCAAAAATTCCCACAGTGGAACAAAAAATATCATTTTATCAGAGCGGAATTTTTTGTTAAAAACCCAACAACACAATACCTTTGATGTCCACTACACGCGGCTCCTTCACAGCTGCCTTGTTTGTTTCTGTCGCTTATGAAGGAATGCTACAGCTTTCCTTCTGTTGTTATTCACTGTTCTGTACAAAATATCAGACAGTTATATAGAGCCGAGAGACTGTGAGAGCTTCCTCCGGCTCTCTGTTCCCTCAAAGGTCAGCGATGTCCAGACAGTTTTCTACCTATCAGCCGATCAAATTATCAAATTTGCGTGTCAACGCTGAACCCGAAGCAACAGATGTGTGTAGATTTACTTTGCCTTCACGTGTAGATCTGTTGGTTCCATTAAATCCATTGAAATGAGCTGATTTTACTCTCAAATGTAGCTATTTGAAATGCTGGTGTTACTGGGCCTTACATCAGCAGTAGGTGAGATTGGAGCAAAAAAATTTTATAGAACGGTCTCTATATCATGACAGTAGTGCATGAAACAGGTAATCTGAAAACATCGTGCCTCTGTGTCCTCCGGTGCTCCTAACAGCATCTGCAAGATTTCACAGACCGGAGAAAAACAAGCAGTCAGAGCTGATCTGGAGTCTGCTGACCAGCTGTCAATCACTCGCGAACTCCGACCAAACGGTCAAACTAGACAGCGCTGATCAAATATAAATCAATAGTCTGTTACTGTAATGCCTATTTCTTGCCTCAAATGTTTTCAGAATCATCTTGTAGTGTACTGTTTAGCTGTAAAATGAGAAAGTTTGTGACCCGGCAGTCATGTTGAGATCTGTCGAAGAAATAGCAAGCACCGCCCACCAGCCGGAGCACAGCCAATAGGAACGCTCTCTCTCTGAAATGACCTGTGATTGGCCCGTTTTTTTAAAGCCTGAAAACAGAGCCATGAGGAGGTGCAGAAGTCTAGTTATCTCTCAGAACACTTGAATTACAATATGCTGAAAGGTTATTTTGGAATTTTTTTGTCCAATGATGCCAAAAAATGTGTTGCCTACTGAAGCTTTAATCTCAGTTATGTGTGATGGAACTCATCAGTGATGGTGCAGAAAAATGATTCCTGTCTGAAATCTCAATTAACTTCCTCATCACAGAGTAACTATAAAGTGTTAAATGAGGCAGTGAGACAGTGATTTCTGCCCAGCAGGAATCAAATCTCGATACAATCCCAACTGTTATTGGTGTTATTATTGAAACGGTTAGATAGATAGATAGATAGATAGATAGACAGATAGATAGATAGATGGTACCCTAAAGCATTTTGTTGCCGTCGCTCACTCGTGCAACAGAAAACATACAATAAGGAATTATTTTCAGGCTTGGAATCCATATACAAAGCTGTATTTCATTAGGATATTCCCTGATGACAAATCATAAGTTACATCTATAATACTTTTTTTTTTTTTACTGACGAGAACTGCTAAAGAATATCTTCTCTAGAAGGTCTATGTAACTGGGCACTGATAACTGCATCCAGCTCTCCGATCACTTGTCGAGGGACAGTTTCTTTCAAAGCCACATTTTCTCCATGTGAAAAACAGTAGATATGTGGAAATATACAGGCCAGACTGTCGGTCACAACAAGAAGGGGGAAGCTACTAAACACTAAATGGACTCTCCTCAGCTCTGAGTCTAGCCATCAGGAATCTTTTGGTATTACAACAGGCTCACGGGGGGCTTGATCACATACTGCTGGAAAATAAGCTTTACCCATTTGTAGCAGCCACCTCTCCGTGGTTGATGATAAGGAAGCCAATTTCAGCTTCGTCAAATCAATAGTAGAGGGTACCAAATCCAAATTGTGACTTTTAAAACCGTCAAAACGATTAATTTTTAGGATCAATATTATGAGATAAAATCAGATTTTCCACTTACAATACCAAACACATTAAAAACTGAGTCAATACTCTTTTTGAGGACAAAAAAACAAACAAACCCTAAGGTGCTGCATTTTACAGCAGCTATCATTTTATCCTGCGTCTTGTTGATCGGGAGGTAAAACAGTACAACTCTACCGTTCACATCACAAAATGGAGCCGAGGTGGTTGGCCCGAAATCTTTTTACTAGCTCATAAGATTACAAAAATAAATCTGGAGTCAATATCACCTCGATATTGTTTGATCGTACAGCAGAGCCACGGTGAAATTAGACATAAATCATCATTACTTCACACAGTGTACTGTAGGTATGAGGAGGCAGTAGAAGGGACATCTACTTGCTTTATTTTTGCACAAATACTAAAAATTGATTAGCTGTGCTTCTTTCTTTCTTTCTTGTTTCTCTCTGAAAATGAACTGTAGCTCGAAGTGGAGTTCAGGTGGAAGTAAAGGACAGGGCACAGAGATTGTAATTTGTCAGTGAATGTCTGAAAAACATGACACAGTCCTTAAGATTGAGGGGAAAATAGTGTGTTTGTGGGGGGGTTTGAGGTGCCCTTTTTGTCTCTGCCGTGGCGTATCTGACACACCCGACAAACAGCATGCCACAGAGAAATCGCTGATCTTGTTTTTTTATTTTCAGAATTATGGCCTTACTCCATAAAAACATCAAACCAATGCAACAAAGAGTAGACAAATGTGTCTCTTCTGTATGCACTGAAGTCATTCAAAAGGAGGAAACAGAACACTGTGTACACTAGTGACATTTTGGAAGACTCGTTGCTCTTCCCAACAAAAACCTGGAGGAACTGTGGTCACGGACAGATGATGTGAAATTGGGGGAAAAAGGAGAACATTCAAAGTAGGAGGGACTTTTCTATTGCAGGCTGATGATCTGGATCTTTGTGGGATTGTTTTCCTCGTGGATATCAACCTGAGGAATGAAAAAAAAAAACGACTGGTCTATCCATTTCCATTTCTGAGACTAAGCCTGAGAAAAGTGTGGATTCACAGTTGATGCTGGAGAGGCCTGACAGTGCTTTTTTTGTTGCCTCAGGCAGATTATCTTTTGTAAATGTACTGTGACCTCTGTACTATTAGTGTGTATTATATTGACAGCAAACCAACTTTGAAATGCAACCGAAGAGTTCCTGATCATCATATTTTTACTGTGTGTGTGCGTGCGTGTGTGTTTCTATTGGCAGGTATGATTGTGTGTATGGGTAAGACGACGGTTACATGGATGAAACAGGAAAAGTGCGAAAATACTGACCAGACACATTATTGCATTTTGAAGATGTCATTCCTACAAATGCTTCCTCGGTATTTCTCATGTTGACCCCTTTCCCTGACACAAAGATCTGAATGTGTTTTAAAAACCAATGAAGTTTACTCAAAGTCCCTTTTTGTAAAACATGTAATAGATTATTATTATTAATTGGACTGGATTTTTTTGTACATATTTAGGGATAATGAAGGTAAAAAAAAAAAAAGCTTGAGATAAAGCATCTGGACAGGCTAAATGTGATTACATACACTGGCCTCTTTCTGACTATTTCATTGAAGAATTAATTTTTTTGTTTTACAAAAGAAAAAAGCATCTCAAGCTACAATTTTCATGATGATAAATAACCAAGAATTGTACATACAAAACACTTCAGTCAGCTTTCAAATTGTTATTTTCTTTAAAGGATAACACCAAACTATTGTGCTTGGGTTTTCTCCACCGTTCCCATCAGTAGTACTAACAACTGAGATCTGTGAAAACGGTGACTCACAGTCAGATGATCAGGCAGGTTGGAAACAAACCAACAAGGAGAACAGTAAAATGATGACTCAGACCGTCTGTTGTGAACCCCCATCACGGTTTACTTCCTGCTTCAACTTGAACCTAATCTACTTAGTTGTTGTGCATACAATGAGGGATTTCCGTTCCTGTTCAATGAGGGATTATTGCTGACATTTTGGGTACACTCACAATGCAGTGTGACCTCTACACTAAGTGGTTTAGATAAAACCGTTGGTTTGTTTCAAACCTGTCTGATCATCTGACGGCTTGTTCCTTCCCTTCAGACTTTTGTTGTCGCAATTAGGGATGTTGATAATTAACCGTTAACTGACATTAAGCATTTTAACCAATTAACGCTATCGGTTAAAGCGGTTTAAAGAAATATTAATAATTAAAGCTGCAAGCAGCGATGAACGGGCCCTCGCACCTTCCCGCACGTCCAAATTTCAAGTCGATCTGATTAAATCTGTAGGTGTTCGTTATAGTACACGGCCTATAAAACGCTAAAAATTGGTGAAAATCGCACATTAAATTCAAAATGGCTGTCCTTCTGTTGAGTTTTGGGCATACCTCCAAGAGGCTTTTTTGTGCGTCTCCACATGTTACCTCTGTCTGCCAAATTTCATACATGTAGGTGAAACCGTGGCTAAATTTTTCCGAATTTCTAGGGGGCGCTTAAAATAACTAATTTTCATCGCGTCTGATAAGTGTGCAAAGTTTAACAACTTTTCAAGCACCTTAAGGCCCTCAAAAATGCGATTCATTATAATAATAATTCCTACAGTTTCAATAGGGCCTTCGCCGCCCGACATTGTCGGTGCTCGGGCCTCTGCTACGACTACGTTCACAGCTATAACGCCACCAACAACCTCACACTCACCGCCAACACACACGCACGGTCTGTCGAAACACTCGCTAAAGTTACGCAGTGACTGTACGTGTGTGGCGGCCGCGGCGAGCACGAAGCCTCCGGCAATGCTAAAGCTGCTAACGTAGCACAAATACACACGCCGTTTGTCGGACGCTCGCGAAAGTTACGCCAGGCAGACACACAGCTGACAACCTGCTAAACTAAACTAAATGTGCGGTGGAGACTTACTGGGAAAGTGGCTGCCTGTCCGCGACACTACACGCAGCTGCGTGGCTGCTAAGCTAACGCTCTCGGACGGGTGAACTGGGGACTCAGTTGTCTGTTGTGCTCATACACTGCAGCTGGCGCACCGCTGCATTCGAGGCACAAATCTTGTCGGTTAGCGATTAATAATCGGTTAACGAGGGTCGGTTATCGGTTAAGAAAATGTTTCAAAATTAGCATCCCTAGTGTCACCATGCTCCCAGATCTAAGAAGTAACCAATGAAAATCCTGGCTACAAAGAAATAAAACCCAAGTTATAATAAACTGGAATTATCCTTTAATCTCAAAGATTGGCTCTATAGTGGCCTGGTCACATCACAAAGAGTGTGAAGCAGCAGCACCAGAGGCTAGCTAAGTCAAGCTAGCTAAACTACAGGCGACAATGTAAAATGCTTGTTTACAGGAGTTCACCAAAGTTGAATTTAGAGGTAAAAAAAATGTAATTTGGTGTGAAGTGTTTGCAGGTGTGACTGAGCTGAGCCTCAGCGGTAAATGAGCCAGATACCAATTTGACGAGTGAATGTCCAAATCAGTCTCTGTTTTGTCGTGCTATGTTACTGTCGGGTGGTAAACACGCACAGTAACAGAAATCACGATAACAAGACATCCCAGCAGCTACATACAGCATATCTTTGGGAATAACTCCAAATATTGCAATGTCTTAGAGAGGGTGCCAGCCAGCCAGGCCTGTGAATTATCCGCAAAATGTTTCATTTTAACCTCAAAATAGAACATTAAATGTTGAAGGCTTGAAGAAAAATCTCATCTCAGTGCATCCTGAAGTCAAATATCACACGTGAAAAAATACCAAAAGGTTTGAAGGATGTGAAAGGAATTTCTTCTGACCACCGAATCATGGAGGCAAGTCAGACTCTGCGGTTTCCCTTTGTTCTGTATTATTAAAAAAAAAAATGGTTGAGCTATTACGCATGTCTCTGGCGATTTATGATTTTTGTTGTCAATTTTGTAATGAAAATAAATTTCATTTGAAATGATCGGAACATTATTATGATTACCTACGGGCAGGGTCTTCCCAGAATTCCTGGGGCGTGATGGTATATCGGTTTTAAAAAACACATTTTGCATACTGTGCATGCAGAACATACATTTAATATCCTGTTTTGGAAGCTTAATGAGGATCATGATGGTATGGTAGAGTATGATGGGGCCATTCTGTAACTTAAAGGGTCGTTGCACCAAACTACAAAACCTCACCTTTAAAAAGATCAACGTCTCATTCTAGAAACCGTCTCATGTTACTCTGGGTAATCTACAGAACACACTGGTTTTCATAGGGACTATTTCTTTGGTAGAAAGTAGTTCAATACTTCAACTGACATCACTGCTTTCATACTCACACTACAAGTATTTACAGTGCATGCAAGTAAGCGGTAGGGATGTCAAGGTGAGGACATATTTCCACCGGTCTAGCAAGTGGACAGTTCAACTGCTTTCATGGTTTAGACATCAGCTGACGTTTAAGCGATCACACATCGACTGATACCAACTGCGTTTAGCTTTTACACTTCAAATGACGCCTTAACTCCTTTCAGTGCTTGCTCTGCCAATATAAAGAGGGAGAGAGGGAAGATAGAAACATTATACACACCAAACTCCTTCAGTTCACATATGGACATGAGTATTGAATTAAGAAAAGACTTGGGGGGGAAAAAAACAGAATCAATCCTTAAAGCCCCCTTCTATCCAGCGTCACTTCCTGTTCTTTGGTTAACGTTCTTTCTCAAACAGAGAATGGGGGTGTTGTTAACAGTCCGACGTAATTCATTACCATGACAACCAGATTGCATCGTTTTTCAACCCAGTTTAGATGAAACAAGTTCAGATGAATTTACTGTTCATCAGACCACAAATGAGACAAGAATTAGCGCAACACACCGACTCTCTCTCACTGGCTCTTTTCTTTTACCGTCTCCTGCCTGCGAGGCGGCCGTCTGGCTGCTGCTGCAACAAGGAGCCGCACCGCCGCACGCCGGCCACAGCGCTTAGAAGGACGGATAGACGTGTTGTCGAGGTCCACCATTTGAGAGGCGAACCGTCCACCAGCACCGACCGCTCTCGCCTCAGCTCCCAGCACCGACACCGCACCGGGCTGCACTGAGATTCGTTTATTTCTCTAACGGGACTTTCCTCTTGTTTTCTTTCAGGCTGAAAGTTGTGTTCCCCATCATTTTGACCTGTTAGAGGTATCGCTTCTTTCTGTTAATTTATCTACAGCAGGAGGAGACGGTAAAGAAGAGAGCAAGTGAGAGAGTCAGTCTCTGTGTTGTGCTAATTTTGTATTGGGATTTCGTATAATTCATTGTGTTGATTTCACCCGTTCACAAAAAATGCCATAGTGAAAATAAACACATTAAATTAAGGTGGAGGAAAATAAAAATAAAATGAAAACCCTCAGTTAGCTAATGCAACAAGTTGGGCTAGTTAACTACAGCTAACTAGCTAACTAACTAGAAAGACAAACTGACAGATTAACTTATTTATCAGTTTGCTGCTCAGACACAAACAAGCATGAGTGCACCTGCACAAGCTTGGAGGATGACCTTTGACCTGCAGCTTCTACTATAGTCATACGTCATATTCCCAGTTTACCAACAACCTTCTTTTTTTTTTTTTACTTTGAGCACAAAATTAAGTAATTTGTCAAAAAAAAAGAATGTCAGTGTGGTTAATCAACTTAGTCAGAAAATGACTCAAATAAATATGTAATATCATAGAAATACCAAAATACACTGGACGGGGGCTTTAAATCTTTTCAGTTGCTTTTTGCCATCATGAAATACATGCAGACATCGCACAGCGCATCATTCAGTTAGGGAATAAAAGCCATAAAGTCAGTGATCCAACTGTTCCTGAAAGCTTCCTCTGTGGTTTAATTTGACCAGACACAAGCTATCTGTCTGGCATCAACCACCTGTGTCTCTTCACTTGGAGCTCGGGAAGTCCTGATCCTCCACAAATCCAGCAAATCCAAAGCAATCCCTGCCACATGAGGTGAGGTAGACACTCTTATGGTTAGATGGTTGGCTTTTACCAAGGACACGCCGAACACCTGTCTGGCCTATATTCTCAGCCAAGGAGCTTTGAGAGCAGCATGGACCAATGGCCAAGCTGATTCAGAGAATTAGTGTCATGACCCTCCTTCTTCTTCTTTAGAGAGGAGAACTTAGCTACTGTTTAATAGTTCAGAGTAGCATTTTTTGCCTTCTGTAGCACACCTAGTTAGCATGTGTGGTACCTTTGTTTATATATGTAGTACTTCTAAAGGTCGTTGGCATTTTATAGATATTTTCATTATTGTTACTTCTCCTGACTAAAGTCAAATATGTCAATATGAGTATGTTTCAAAATGTGATTCTCATACTGATACAGCAGTCTCAAGTTTACCTCAAAGTAACTGAGGTGAGACAGCAGTGATTCCTACAGTCTGCAAAACAGGCCTGAAGTCAGAACTTAAAGTCACCCTCTACTCACTTCATTTGGGTGTTTGAGTTTTGAGTTTGTTTTCACATCCATCTGCTGAAGAGGGGACGTTTCTTTATGCTCACCATACATCTCAGTTTAACACCTGGACGCACCAGCGGGATTCACAACTACTTTGGAAGCCAATCGTGGTCCAATATGCAACAAGTGTGATGTGGAAACTTGAAACTTCCAATGCAACTGAACAATATTTGCATATTCACAGAGTCTGGATTTTTCAATGAGGAGGAGACGGAGATTTTTTTTTTTTTTTTTTGAGAATTTCTATCTAGATGATGATATTTCAAATTTTTTTAAATTTGACCTCACTGTATAAAATGACCTGTGGTGACCTCTAGGATAATCACAGCCTCATGAAACTTTACAACCACAAATTAAAGACCTAGTGCATTCAGAGGATGGATGGCTTTCCTAGCTAGATTGACCACAAGGGGATTTCTGAGCAGTTTACACAACAGAAGTGCTCGACATCCAATCGCCGAAAAATGCAATTCTTGCAGAAATCTCAAAATGTCAAAAGTATTTGATACTAAATCACAGCGTGGCTTTTTCTATGGTATTCCTCAAGGTCTTGGTGTCTTAATGTGGTATTTTGGAGGGATTATTGATAATTTTTTATCAATTCTCTAGTGGAAAATGTTTTTAAATTTAGCACCAAATCTGTGTAACAAATGATATCAACCGAAAAATTGCTGCAACAACTCTTGAGACATAATAAGCCATGAGGATGATCATCATATACTTCTATCCTCATGTTCTAAACCCTTAAACACTTTCACAATTAATTTTAATTAATGAATTAATTAATGTTTATTTCTGATTTATGACTAGAAGAACTTGACACAGTGTTGAGCTGCATCTCAAATTAATCTTCATGTTCCCAGCTTTCAGATGATGTACACCACTTCTATGCGACATCTACTGTTGACCTGCTATCTCCCCCTAAAGAGCCACAGAACCCCCCTAAAAATAGACAAAAACGGGTCTATTGTGGGTCTCAGAGGGTTAAACATGTCACATGAATTTTAATGTAGACTTTGGAACGAAAAAGTACAAAGAAACAAAAAGAAACATGTGTTTGGGTTGGGGCAGAACCTATATGACTAAGTGTGCTATTTATAGTAATCACAGTATAGAATGTAGGAGGTTGGCTGGTATGCAAACTCATATGACCCATATTTAAAGGTTGTTGGTGGAATGACGATTTAGTTGCATCGAATTAATTTGTCACACACTGAAATTATCTTTGTCTACCTGTTTCGTGTCTGCAGGGTCATCCAGGACCAACCCTCCCTGTCTGGAAAACATCACATTATAGATTTTATGCATTTCATTTTTCAATCATTAGTTGTATAAAGGACATATTGTGGAAGTAGTTAACATATTTTTCGGATATGAAGCAGATAGTTGTTGTAATGGAGTTAAATGCCAACAATTATGCTGGAGGAAGTAAAACTCAAACATTTTCTGTATAGCGTGGCTGTAGCTGGTCAAAAGCACCACCTAGTGGTAAAAAGTGTTGCTTACTTTGAAAGTGAGGATTACAGTTTTTATCTCATTCGCTTTGGCTCAATTCTCAATTCTGAGGATTATTATTTTTCAAAACAATGAGCTCAGATCTCTGAATAATTACTTTGTTGTTCACAACAAATTAGAATTTCTCATTAATTCAAGCAAATTGCACGTGTGCTAAAGAGTCAGTGCAATTGTCTACAATTTGCACAATAACCACTTGTCTCTCTGCTTCCTCTTCTCAACTTCTAAACATTCTTTCATCGTTTGAGCCGTCCCATGCAAAATGATCCATTCAATTATCAATCTTACATGTATATTCCATAAATATCTATGACATGGTGTAACGAACTGTGAGGAGGTACAATTAGTTTGTTTTTTACTGAACTACAGCAGGTTCTTTCACTGTTGCAGGGTTTGTTTTTTGGCATGGACGTCATTTTGTGGCACATTTCTGTTCACTGTATGTGACTTTATATGAAAGATCAAAGGTGAATTTCCTATTTATAATACATGTAACATTGCTACACAAATACATTTACTGTATAAACACTGTTTTTGTGCACTACAGTATTGTACAGTATTGACCTTTCCCAGTAAACTTTGATGTACTGTTGAAATGAGAATCTAAAACAGCATTCAGCTAGACAGAACTGACATTCTGGTGTAGTACAGTAACAAGTCAGTGTCAACGACAAAGTAGAACAAAACAGAGATTTGTATATAAGACACATTTCTAGGGTTGACAGCTGTGGTTAAAAAAACATTTAAACATTTTGACCAGTACGGCTCACACGATGACAAAACAACTTTTCATTTTGGTGGCGTTGGACAGTTTACTGACACAGTAACTAGGTTTTGAAGCATCAATGAGAAAGACTCATAATTCAGCAATCGCTTCTCACATTTTATATACTAAATAAAAACATTATATTACACATCATATATTAAATAAGGCTTGTTTGAATATGTTATATCACCACCAAAGAAGTCCCAATATGACCAAACTGTTTGCTGAGAGAAGGACCATCAAAGGACATTTGGACAATGTCCTCAATATTTTAACTTTTTTGAACCTTATGACTCTACATATCTTCAGTGGATTAAAAACAATGCCAGAAATCGTATGCTAGCTGTGCGGTGATGCCAGTCTTCGGAGCGGACTGTTGGTCCAGAAGAGTGACATTCTAGTAGTAGTAGTAGAAGTAGTAGTAGTAGTAGTAGTAGTAGGTCGTGAAAGGCTCAGGGCTCAGGGCTCAATTTGCCCTTTTCTATCCATAAGCAGTCATCGATGGAGGGAGGAGCCCACTCGGTAGGGAGGCAGCCTGGCCCATGCCCGTCCAGTTGAGCAGTTTTTTTTTTTTTTTTCTTATAACAAATAAAATACAATGAAATATGATTAAAACAAAACGAAAAACAAACAGACACCGGAGTGACATTCTCCCCTTAGTGTACAGATTTTATGTAAATCACTCTCCTTGGCCTCTCCCCTCCACACCAAAAGTGACAGAAACTGAAAAAAATGATCTGAAAAAAACCCCACAAAACTGTTAGCATTAAAAAAATTACACTGAAAAAATAGTGACATGAAGAAAAATAAATAAATAATCGGAAAAAAAATTAGAATGCAAAAAATTAAATTCTTTGTAATGCCTACGTTTTATTTATCAGTGAAACTTTTTTCAGTGCCAATGTTTCCTTTTTCAAAGCCAAAACTTCCTGTCACTGTTCAAGCTCCATAACCAGCATGTACTATAAAACTGAGTAAAACTACAACAAATACAACATCAGTTAACTTTAAAGCCATTTATTTACATTGTTTTTGTTCTCCACCTTTAAGAAATTCATGCACTGAAGTACTAATAACTACAATGTTTTTATATACATACTGTAAAAGAATCACCTATTTGACCACAAAATAGATACTGTACAGAGTCACAAGAGTGACAGAAAAGGAAAGTAAATGGAAAAAGTAATTATGACCCCCCCTCCCTCACTTTACAATCAGTTCGCCATAATCACAAAAAATACGAACTTATCCCTGGTGGTGCACTGGCACTTTGACTACGTTCGCTTTTCAGTTCCATTATTTTAGTAGAATGTGGTGACTGTGTCTGCCTCGAGCCTTTCGTAACAACTGTATGATCATTTCACTAGTAGATGCCAGTAACCAAATACAAAAGGAGAGTCATTTCCTGGCAGTTTGAGAATTACTCTGTAAACGTCCTCGGAGCTCAGTGTTAGCATTCTGAAATGAAGGTGTGAACAGTGCTGAGTTTCAACACATCAACACAGGGTGCTACAACAATGTCAGGGGGGTGAAGTGGACCATTAAAACTATGCAGTTGTGTAAAAATCATCTCTTCCAGTTACGGCATTGCACTGACCAAGTTAATAGCTGAGATCTGGGAACATTAAAAAGAATCCCAAGAGGTCAAGAGGTCCCAAGCAGTCGGACAACCAGACAGGTTGAAACAAACCGACAGCTTATCCTGATTATTTAAACCGCTTTCTTCAAAGGTCCCATATCGTGCTCATTTTCAGGTTCATACTTGTATTTTTTGTTTCTGCTAGAACATGTTTACATGCTGGAATGTTGAAAAAAACTTTATTTTCCTCATACTGTCAGCCTGAATATACCTGTATTCACCCTCTGTCTGAAACGCTCCGTTTTAGTGCATTTCAACGGAATGGCGACGGAATTCCCTTGCTAGGTAACAGCTTGGGTCCATGTTTACTTCCTGTCAGCTGATGTTATTTACATTCACTGCAACCAGTAAATAAACTGGGACACATTTAGAATGTTTATGTTTAAAACCGTGCAATGGTCTAAATATTGTATATTTGTGACATCACAAATGGACAGAAATCCTAACGGCTTGTTTCAAACGCACAATTTCTGAATACGGGCTGTGTGTATTTCTCTGTATATTGAGTGTTTTGATAGTTTAACAGTATTTACAAAGCACTTAAACCTGCTTTATAATATAAAAGAAATTAAAATCTCACTTTTTACAATATGGGACCTTTAAAAGGACAAACTGGACGTGAGAATCTAGTGATGTTGCAAATAATTCCTCATTGCACAGTACACTACAGTAAGAACACTAGGTCAAAGCTGAAGCAGGAAGTGTGTCTGTAAACTGTGATGTCACAACTTTACTGTTCGCTTTCATTTTCTCTTCCAAATAAGTTTGACTAACCTGGAGTGTGTGTGTGTCGCTTCACCCATCAGAGTTCTTTTTAGTGATGGGGCTTTTTTTCCCCACATCTAAGCTATTAAATTGGTGAGCACAGTGTTTTCACTGGTAGAAATGACGGTCAAAAAAAAGAAAGCCCCAGTTGTAATAAACCAGAATTATCATTTAACAGGGATGAAAAGGCCTGGGCAAATACCCGTGCCATATAATTTTAGATCACATTTTAGAGCACGGAAAAAGCAACCACAGAATATGTTTATGCTTGTACTGCACTCTGTAGGGATGGGCTACTATACACGCTCACTGATCTATCTTAATAGAAATATGTTTAAAATCATTGGAGTTAAAGCTGAAGTAGGCGAGATTGGAGCAAATATGATTAAAAAAAGTTATTTTTATAAAACGGTTGCTATATCGTGACAGTAGTACATGAAACATTTAATCTGAAAAAAATCATGTGCCTCTGTGTCCTAGAGTGCTCCAAACGGCATCTGCAAGATTTTAGAGACCGGAGGAAAACAAGCAGTCAGAGCTGATCTGAAGTCTGCTGTCCAGCTGCCGTCTATGAGAGCCGGCTGTCAATCACTCGCGAACTCCGACCAAATGGTCAAACTAGGTAGCGCTGATCAAATATGAATCAATACTCTGTTACGTTAATGCCTATTTCTCACTTCAAATGATGTCAGAATCATCTTGTAGTGTACTGTTTAGCTGTAAAATGAGAAAGTTTGTGACGCCGCCGCCATTGTGAAATCTGGTGAAGGAACGCCAAGTTCCGGTCACATGACCGGAGCACAGCCAATAGGAACGCTCTCTCAATGGAATGACCCGTGATTGGTCAAAGTCTCCCGTCACGGGCTAGATTTTCTAAAGCCTGAAAACAGAGCATTGAGGAGGTGCAGAAGTCTAGTTTTCTCTCAGAACACTTGAATTACAATATGCTGAAAGGTTATTATGGAATTATTGCTCAATGATGCCAAAAATATACTACCTACTGCTGCTTTAAACACTCAAATAATCCACTGATGAAGCCTTCAACTCACTGGAAACCAAGAAGTTCTACATTCTGTTGGAATAAATCATAGATTTGATATGATTTGATCTGGATTGAGGGTTTTCATCTCGGAAGGGCTTGTCATGTTCACATATAAAAAGTTGATGGTGAATTTAAGCTTTCATAAAAGAAAATTAAAAAATTAAAAAACTATATACAAATCTGTACAATTTTGTCCATCTTTGCACAGACGACAGTGTTGCGTTCCCAGCAGTCCTTTGTCAGAACAGGTATTTTCGACACGAGTCCGACCCACACCGACACTCCACTCGAATCCTCTTCTTTGGAGAGCTGGGGAGCCCCGCTACACTGAAACTGGAGTCCATTTTGGTGCTTTCTGTGTCGACTGGATCAACTGGAAAGAAACAGAAGTCGGGTTGGAGGGGGGCTCGGTTGAAAATCCGGCAACTTAACTTTTGGATTTCGCTTTTAAAAAAGCACCCTTGTAAATACAAGCAGAGAGCAGGGTCTCAGCAGATACAGACACCGCCACACACTTCTGGATGATTGAGAGGGATTACTTTTGTATGAGTCTAGACATTGTTTTTTTTTTAGGAAAATGCTGTATATTATACCTTTGAAGCCGCCAGCTGTTGTGCCAACTTTAAATCTGCTCAACCAATGACACTTACTTTGCATCTTGTAGTCGAAGGTGAGCTCCTCTCCTGCCCGAATAGCCCGCGTTGAAAATAAAGCTATTCTTGGGAGCCTCTCGTCGATGTTGTCGATGAACACATTATATACCTGAAGGTTGGGGTTACACTGCAAAAAGAACACAACTTGGTGTCAGGAGCTTTTCAAATGATGGTTTAAAATAGGAGCTATGCACACACTGCAAGTTACATGTTCAACAAGTCACCGCACGTTTATTCCTTTGTTTTACATTGTGCTGCAGAGAGAATTATGGATCCTTTTCAAGACACTACGGATGCCAGGGATATGATTTATCCACATATACCGTTCATACATACACCGATCAGCCATAACATAAAGACCACTGATTGTATTGTTGATTGTATGCATCAAAGGGTTAAATCTAGCATTTATGAAGTGCTTAGAGGATATTTGAAAATATCGCGATATATATCGTGTATCGCGATATATAGCCCAAAAATATTGCGATATTATTTTTAGGCCATATCGCCCAGCCCTTGTTTGAAAGATACTCACACTGTGGTTCACAAAGTGGGAGATGTTGCCTTGGTGAGCCGCATCCACCGTGTACACGTCCTCCACATAGTCCAGGTCAAACAGGTACGTAGAACCTTGGCGGTCGTACACATGACCCCTCCTCTCTGCTTCATCTGTTGTGATGATCTGGAGGAAAACGAGACATGACATTACTGGAACAAAAGCCTCACTCACTTTTTGGATCCAACACACAATTATTATATTTATTAAAAATAATAAAACAAATAAACAAAAACTCAAATACCCACTCTGGGTATTTACTGGAAGTATCATTATCAGCACGCACAAGCTCAGCCACAAAAAATGATGTCAATTCTCAAAAACTGATGTTGACCACCATTGATATAGAGAAGGAAAGTGGCATCAGCACTGGCCAAACATGGACAATGAGTGACTAGACAAGTAGAAACCTCTGTTGCAATCTAATAGAAGAGCCCTGCATTAAATCCTACCTTTGTTTAACTCAGTGGATTCAGTTTTTGTTGACAGTTTCAGAGAGGTGTCATATTTGTTAGCGTTGGTGTTGTATTGGATACATTGTGGTAAATGGACTTGCATTTATAGAGCGCGTTTCTAGTCTTCCGTCCACTTAAAAGCGCTTTACACTACATGTCAGCATTCACCCGATCACACACACACATTCATACACGGATGGCAGAGGCTGCCATGCAAGGTGTCAACCTGCTCATCAGGATCTAATCAAAACACTCATTCACACACACCGATGGCACAGCCTTTCGGGAGCAATTTGGGGTTACCAGTCTTGCTCGAGGACACTTCGACATGTGGACAGGAGGAGCTGGGATCGAACCGCCGACCTTCCGCTTGGTGGACGACCTGCTCTACCCTCTGAGCCACAGCCGCACTAAAAAGGCAAAAGTGAGCATGGCTCACTTACCCCCGCTCACTGCTTGACACCTACTAAAGTAGGGCCAAAGGTTTTGCCCTTTTGGAACTAATGGCATTAATGGGCATTATCTAATTAACTAATGGGCACCCTGGACTTCTAACCCCCAAAAGGCGCAACTAGACCACACTGTCAACCATCATACCAAATTTGAAGTTCCTAAGTTAAATAGTTCTGCTCCGAAAACGAAAGTGTGACACGCGAACGGACGGCATTTCTAGTGTTTTTTCCCATCGTTTATAAGCATGGGCAAAAAAAAAAAAAAATGTTAGAAACACCTTTCAATGTAATGCCTTGAAATACAACCATGCTTCTCTAAATGACTAGTAACGAAAATAATACTTCGGATTTGTTTAATCATCTTTAAAAAGGGGAATTTATCAGCCAACGAAACTGACATCATGAAACAGAAAATGCTTCAAAGCTGAAATTATCGATACGATACTGAGTCAAATTTAACTGGAAGACTACGACAGAAACCGCCATGAAACGATTCGCTAGAATGAGGACTCATCTCTGTTGAAAGCTGTTGGAACTGCAGAAACACTCAGTCTAATCGCCAGTGTACATCGACGTCACATAAGGAAGCTTGTTTTATCTCATAAACAATATTTAACTGAGCGCAGACATCAGCTTGCAGGGAGCACAAAAACCCGCCAACATCCAAGTTTAAATTTTGGCCTGTCATCAAGTTACTCACAGGATTAACGTTAGCGTTATCTAGCGCCATCTTATATGACCTCCCGCTGGTGACGATTGTCATTTTTGACTCACATAAGATGTGAAATGCTGCACTGTAAAGCTCAGCTGTCATTAAGGAGAGCAGCGCTGCAACACCAGCCGGCTGAAGTGACGGAACACAGTAGAGTTCAGTAAAGAAAGGACAGTTTAGATATCTAAGATCTACCGGATGGATCCTACGCTGGGTTCGGCTTAGGACATCTCTGGTAGACGAGTTGGAAATCACAGTGATGACGACAATTTATCTGTGCCCAGGTGTTAAGCTCGCTGGAAGCAAAATTATTGCTTTGAATTGAAACATTGAAGACACAGTGAAGGTCATTTTCTCGCGTACGGTAAAAAGCACCTGTGGTTAAAGCCGCCCTCGTCAAGTGGATTGATAAGGCCTGGTCACGCAAAAACGAACGTCAATGTCTCACCTTCGGTGAGGGAAAAGGCAGAAGAATTGGCAGCGAGACAGTAAATAGCGAAGCTGTCCATTTCATAACTTTGTACTCATGTTATAAATATACAAATGTCACTTAGATGGTAATCAGAAATGAAGCACAACAACAAAAATTTGATTATAAAAATCATTCGCTTATAGTGATCAATTTGACCTGGACAGACAGGCTCACTATAAGCTGTAGTTTCCTCAAACAATGTATAACGAAGATGAGCATCAGAGGGGATTTAGAAGTGGGGGGCCGACTGAACCAGAGTCTGTGATTGTTGGAAAGACTAACCGAGATGGTTTTGGTGAGTTGTATTTTGTTTCTGTCGAGTTTCACTGGATTGTGTTTTATGATGCTCTGCAGCAAGAACAGCTGATCTCCCAGCTGAAACTACAGCAGCGGGGGGGGAGGGGATGTGCGCACCGTGCAACAAACACACCTAATGTAGGCCTACAGCTACATGTTGCAAAAGTTACTTAAGGAAAAAAAAAGAATCTTTTTAATGTAAAAGAAGGTTATATGAAAAAGTTGTTTCATAAATTTGTGTGATTGAATTTGTGCTCATTCAAAGATAATGTAATGAAATGCTGAATGACTTTAAAACAGCTCAGTTATTTATTTATTTTTATAATGAGGAGGTCTTTGTTTCCCTGACACAAAGGGAAATAAATAAGAGCAAAATAAGCAAAAACATTGTTATCGGTGTCAGCCAAATTGTTATCTTAAACATCGGTATCGGTGCAGAATTTCACAATCGGTGCATCCCTAACAATGTTTAAATGATGTGTGGTTTACCTGTTCACATGCTGCTAAAATGCAGACAAAGTGATCAAGCAGCTCTACCACATCAATTCTGTAATAGCAATAACTGTAATTGCTGGCTACTGTATATTTGGTGCACTCTGCACACGTCTCACTGATGATAATGAAGCATGATGGGGCATGTTTTGACATACCAACAGCAAACAAAAAAAAGGGCTACAGTATATAGCAATCCATCAACAAACAAGGATTGGCTTCAGACAGCTGCAGTAGTCATAAAACAAAACAGTGAGCCTGCAATATCATTTGAACATGACATTGTTTCAGCTGATAGCATAAATGTAATGTTGTTGTCTTGTGACAGTTCATGTAAACTTCAGGACAGTCTAGTGTGTTCTAATTTATTACTTAAGATGGCTTTTTCATGATTAGAAAGCTGTATTAAGCCAAAAAGTTTAAAAAAAATGACAGGACAGAATGACTTGAAAGCTGTTTCTGACCAGGTCTTACCTCTCCCACGTACTCCATGATGAATGTGTTCCTCTTGATATGCTGCAGTGCGCGGACGCCCCATCCCCGGCCGTTCTCGGTCTTAAAGATGCACAGGTCGAACTGGATGCCCTTCTGCACCACTCTGTTAGGACAGTCGGGGCAACAGCTGCATCGGGAGTTACACTCGTATATGGGCTGTCCTGCTCGGATCCGGACCTGCCCCCTGTCGTTGTAGGCCATGCGGTGCAGGGAGGCCCCGGGGCAGCAGCCATTCACCGGCTCCTCTAAACAGTTCTTACACTCGCAGCCCACGGCCATCTCATCTAACACGATGCCCTGACCCACTTTGTAGTTGTTGATGTAGGTGAAGTTTTTTGGAGGGCCCTCAAAGTCCACTTCGTTCCTGACAAAAATGCGCCCCGGGTGATTGCGTGTCTGGTTCAAATGGGCCTCCCAGCGCTGCAGACGCTGACGGAGTTTGGCTTTTTGGACCAGGAACGAGGCAACTTCCTTATCCAGTTTTTTAGGGGTGGCGCGTCTTTTGTGGCGCCTCAGCTCCTGATCCAGGTCCAGGTGGAACTGCTTCATCAGTTTGGCGCATTTGAGGTTCCTCTTGGGTTCCCAGGTGTTATCGGACTCTGGGAAGGTCTTCCACTTTACCAGGTAGAACACCTCCTCCTGAAACACACAACTTCTATTAGAAACTATCCTGCTCCGGAGCAGGTAAGGTTCCAGATAAAACAGATCAACTCGTATAAAAGCACCGCCTACTGACAAATCAGAGCTCGGTGCGTGGATTGTATGATAATTTTACTCAAAGACGAAGAAGTTTATGTCATAATCCAGGCTAAAAACATTCACACACCGCCGGAGTCGGGGACGCAGCTGAAAGAAAGCTGAAATAGTCACACACGCCACATTGTTGTCAAAGAGCGTAATGAAGTCTATTCATTCATTCTACTCTGAAAGCTTTTTATAATATCACTGACACATCTGGCCGACTATATCGGACTTTTCAGGCCGTTAAATTAATAACTCTGTTAATTTACGCATTCACACATCGGTATTTTTTCTTTTGCCAGCTGTCCTTCCTGCAACTGTGTTAATTTTAGCCTGGATTATGTGTTTAACTTCGTATTTGTCTGATA
>CAKALU010044684.1:0-67541 GCA_916700995.1 Hozukius guyotensis
CATCCATCCATCTATCCATCCATCCATCCATCCATCCATCTATCCATCCATCTATCCATCCATCTATCCATATATCCATCCATCTTTCCATCCATCCATCCATCCATCCATCCATCTATCCATCTATACGTTAAGAATCCTACAGACATCTGGCATGTGGAGGCTAATTATTACTCAAATGAATTAGGTTTTTAGTCCATCTATCTATCTATCTATCCATCTATCCCTCCATCCATCCATCTATCTATCTATTTGTGCGTCTTTATCTGACCCTCCCCCCCCTCCCACACACGGACACCTATTGAAAACGCAGAGGACTGTAGATTTATGACTTTTAGCTGACTGACTTTTACCCCCACACAGATGGCCGGAGCTGAAAAATTAATCCGGCCCATATTGAGGGACTGCTGGGGCCATATTTGGCCTTGTGGCCGAGTCAAAAGGGGGTGGACAACAAAACATGGCCGGTCAGAAAAGGCCTCCTATAAAAAGAAAGAGATAAAAGGTTCCCAGACAGTGACTAGTAGTTGGCTTTGTTCGGGCCGGGGGTCATCCCGAGGTGTCCCCGTTCACCCCGTTCACCAGCCACCACCTCGGCTTTCTAAATGCATTGCTCGGCTTTAAAAAATGATGCGAAAGCCAGATGAACGAGAAAAAATGCGACAGGCTCTGAAAAATGACAGCGAATTACGCGGAATCCAAAATCGAAAAACGTGAAAGAGATAAGTGAGAATATGCTAAATATGAGCCCTCACACGGAGAAGACGTCTCATAATGAGGGAGCTTATATTCCGTGCGCAACTCATGCGTAAAATAAACTAATTTTTATCCAGAATGCTGAATCACAACAGCCAGGGTCTAAAAAAAATAATCTTTGCGCTGCAGGAGGAGACCATAAATCTGTGTTCAGGATCTCATGAGGATCTCTTCTTTGGCTGCAGCTGCTGCTCTCTAAGGATGGAGGTCGGATGCTGCAGCCAAAAGCTCTTAATAAGTCCTGATGCACTATTACTTCTGCCTAATATACCCTGTAATACTCTAATAAAGAGAGGAGGGAGAGAAAATGTTTTTGGCCCGGCTGAGGCATTAAAGGAGCTCATGCGGAGGGTGTAAATGGGTTTGAAGACTTTGGCTGACAGAGCAAGTGAACTAAAGATTATTATGGTCTTAATCAATCTGATCTAATGAGTCATTTGTTCATAATAGCTCATAACGGATGACAGAAAAGGACTGCTAAGCTACCAGATAGGTGATAAAGTGGATAAAAGTCACCTTTTATGTCACTTTGAACAGTTTGTTTCACAGACAGTGGTGGACTCGTGTCATCTAAGCACATAGGCAAAGACTTTTAACATGAAAACAACATCTAGGTGGTGAATGAGTCCCTACTCCTCCTCAGACTTCCACTGAGATGCCATTGAGCAAAGCACTTATACACCATAGTTTGAGATGGGAAGTGTTAGTGTACACCATTACTAATAGAACATGCACAAATGCCAACAACTTTAAGTTATTTATTGCTGGGGTTCCAAGGACCCCCTCAGAATCGTAACAATAAATCGAAGCTTAATAAATATGCTTACTGCCATTTGGACTCTTAAATACCATTGGAACTATTTGTATTGTCAAACGTTTTAACATAAATACTTGAGACATGTTTCATAGTAGAAACACAATTCAATTTGAATCATGTTGATACGACTTATATGCTTTTAAACAGAGCATCATTTTTATCCAAATTGCATTTTGGACTCAACTTCACAGCATTTATACATTTCGAGTAATTGATCGTGAAAAGCTTTCAGAAAATGAATGGTATAGCAAGACTGGCATAATATAATAAATCCAGACATTTAAATGCGACTCTCAGTAAGTACTTCAACTTTAAAATAATGAACATATTGCTCCTTATTAAAAATCGTTTGACAGAAAGCTCTGAACAAATCCTAACTAGGGCTGCAACTAACGATTATTTTCCAGAAAACCAGAAAATATTCACATTTAAGAAGCTGCAATCAGAGAAGTTTAACTGACTTTTCTTCAAAAATTAAATAAACTGAAAGATAAATTTGGATTTGAGTCAGTGGCATCAGTAGAAAAGTGTCAAAATACTTTGAAATATCACAGCCACATTATAGCTACAGCCCTTTGTGAATAGAGAGGTGCTGCAGGAGTTACATCATTGAGGCAGCGAGCCATGTTGTGTGTCTAAGCTTTGTGCTGCAACCAAATGGATTTCTTAATCAAGACTCAACTGAGCAGGACTTAAATGCTACCAGGGAATTAGATCCAGTGGTGTAATCACATCTGTGTAACTCGGCATGTGCAAAAGACATCAGTTTGGATGCAAAATAGCGAAGGATGACATAACAACTTAACTTCCCATCACCTCACTGGAGCTGCTTGATGCTTTTAGACCAGTGGTTCCCAACCTATTGTTCTTGAAACCCCCCCTACTTCTAACAAAAGCTGAAATAAATAATAATAAATGTAATTTATGGTGTTCTTAAATTGCTGTTAGACCGCCGTGTAAATACAGGTGCAGGCCTCCCTTTGTGTGCATCAAGCGGGAGCGGAAATAGGTATTTGACTGCAGTGAAAATGTTGTTTTTGAAAGGCTAAACGCCAACAAATATGGATTGAAGCAGAATATATCATTAGATTTAGGTACTAAGTAGTAAAAAACACATCTTTTTAAATAGTTTTATATGCAGATTTTTGTATAAACTATCCAGTAAGTGTGTTATTATGATTTTAGTTATGTGCAAATCTAATTTTGACAACCTCAGGATGACATAACAACTTAACTTCCCATCATCTCACTGGAGCTGCTTGATGCTTTAGACAAGTGGTTCCCAACCTAGTTTCCTTCAAGCCCCCCTCTAATTCTAACAAAAGCTGAAATAAATAATAATAAATGTAATTTATGGTGTTCTTAAATTGCTGTTAGACCACCCTGTTAATACAGGTGCAGGCCTCCTTTTGGGTGCGTTAAATGGGAGAGCAAATAGGATTTTGACCACTGTGAAAATGTTGTTTTTTAAAGGCTAAACGCCAACAAATATGGATTGAAGTTGAATATTTCTTTAGATTTTGCTACTAAGTAGTAAAAAACACATATTTTATATAGTTTTATATACAGTTTTTTGTATAAATTATCCAGTAGGTATGTTATTATGATTTTAGTTATGTGCAAACCTAATTTTGACAACATCAGAGCAGACAAATCCTGGCGCAGCCCCTGTGATTTTTAGCACCCCAGAGCCCAGGTTGGGAACCGTTGCTTTAGACAACTGGTAGCCTCTATAGGAAAGTGTGAACTGCAGAGTGTGAAAGAGAGCAGGACCACAACACTGTTAACAGTCCTCAGTTTCTCATTCCTCTCCCTCTGATGTTGATAGATGGTTAGTCATCACCCATAGACTCCCCTAGAACCCAATCTGTGACTGAGGCAGCTCCACACACATTCGGTTCTACAGGGTATATATAGGCGAAGGTTCACTTCACGGCCGGCCGGCTGCTGCTGATGACTTCTTTTAGGTTGCTGACAGAGATTTACACATCACATGTTTCTCTTTTCTTTCCGTGTATTTGCACATGATTCAACCCATCCCTTCCTTTTTTTTAACCATGTTTCCATTCATTGTTCAACATGCACTGCGCTGTGTCGGTGTCACGGTATAATTTATTGAAGCCATTAATGGTGCTTGTAGCATGTAGCTTTTTTTTGACATCAATAACTCATTAAGACACACCGCATTGATTCTGATATATAGTGTAATTACTGTAAGCAAGCAAGACGGTTATCTATATAGAGGACTGACAGCCTCAACAGTGATGATATTGTGTTGAGATATCTGCATGAAATCTGTCTTGTAGCTCAGTGGGAGAGAGATTTACAGAGTGAAATATGGCAGGAGTTGCTATGGAAAGGACTCAGGACCCAGTTTTTTGCTTCTAAACGTTAGCTGATGAAGTAATTTGCAAATGGCGAGCTAGTTAGTATCGTGGAGACTGGACGTTACAGATAGTAACAGTGATATAATATGATTGTAATGTAATGTCACATCACTGTTTTGGCCAATGCCCAGGATGATTACTCACGCCTACGGAGTGCGTGCAACGGGATGTTGACTGCAGTTCACTTAACGGCCACCAGTTTCATTAATAACAAGGATTTTCTGAAAGTTACATATAGTACCTTTAAGTAAGTAGCCGTGTAATAAGATGGATAATGTACAGCTAGCGGGTCATTGTTGTAAAATAAAGCCCTTCAGTACTTCATCACTTACATCATTTTCTGAATTTACCAGACTGTTCTAGCTGTTCTATTATTTGTCTTTTACACTTAGTCATTGTATTTACAAAGTCTCATTGTGTAAATATTTTGTAAAAGCAGCAAAAGTCAACCCTACAATATCGTCGCAATATCGATATCGAGGTGTTTGGTCAAAAATATCGTGATATTTGATTTTCTCCATATGGCCCAGCCCTACTATAGAGGAGAAACCTGAATTATGTTATTCAGTTTGTTACCGACGGCCTCATTTTGGTTGAACAATATATATATTTTGTTATTTTAAACTTCTGATAACAACCAGGAAACAACCATGGCCACAGCAGTTGGTCAAGCCACCTTATTCCACTACTTCACCAGCCACCCAGGGTTTATTGAGGACAGAATAATGACAGTTGGTCACCTGCCAAAGTTGGTCAACGAGCCACCAGCCGCAGTGCCAACGTGACCAGCATGGGGATGGATGGTGGCAATGTTTCCGAACTTGGACCTCAGATTGGACTGAAACGTTTACGATTACAATGCTTGGGGGCAAGTCTGGATTTCTCATTTTAGATCCTGCTGCAATACATTTATGACGGTCCCCATCCATCCCCTTACAGATGTTTATTATTCAACATCTGTCGTCTGCTGGCCGCTGGAAGGCTCCAAACTTTACATTATAATCAGGCAATGAAAGGCCAATTTCACCAATATGACTGATATCGTGTTCTTGTCTCTTTGGACACTGCTTTTACTCTGGCACATATTAAATAAATGGTATTGATTTTTATCTCTCTCTATTCATCAATGCTCACGCTCTAGTGGAGGCAACATTATCATCTTTTTCCATTCCCACACACCTCATATTTTTATTCACGCACGGCAATATATTATTAAGAATATCGCTGACATTTACCTCTATAAATGTGATAATTCTAGTTTAAGTTAACTTTCTTTTTGCTGCTGTCACTGCTTTTATTCATTTGTTTTTATTCCTAACAACGAGAGAAGCCTGTGAAATGTCATAGACCTCGAGTATAATCACAATTAAGATCATTCTGATTCTGATTTACTTGTACAAATAATAAGGCGGCGCTGTGCATGTGTATTTACTTGATGGGCTCGGTGCCATAGCAGGGATTGTCTGTTTCCAGTTATTGCCTTTGGGGCACTTTTCTGTGCTCTGGCATGGACTCATTTTTGCTGTTTACACTCACTAAATTCCCATGAACCAGTTTGGATAAAGAGCTGTTGAAAACTAGTCCGAACCATTTGTTGCTATAGAGTTGGAGGAACATCTAAACTTTAGATTGGTTTCACGAACACAAAAGAAAACATTGATTCTTAACTATTTTGAATGATGACAGAGTTTAGAGCTCCTTTTGGTCAAGAATCTATTCAGTCGAGGACTATTAATCCAGGACTTTGACCTAAAAACTTTCATTTTTCACATTGATTCCAGGCTAATCTGTGCTGCTGAATGGGGTCGGTTTGAATACAGGAATCATTAGCTTACACCTTCTGAATGGGGGCTCTGCAGCTCTGAACTTTGAGAGGCAACAACAACAACAGAGCAGAAAGAAAAGAGCATTCTTCTTTTAAGAATGTAGCCTAGCTGCCATCAGGTCGCAGGAGGGTCAATCAGAAGCGTTGACCGCAGCTTCACCGTTTCATTAGTCCTCCTGGAGCTGGACAGCACGGCCAGGGGTGGGGGGACCATCCAGAGTTCACGAGGCCATTGTCTCCCAATGGTCTCTCTCTCTGGATCAATTATTGTTGTGTAAAGGCAGTTTGGAATTAAAGGGTTAAAATGTGAGAAATAGATATTTTTATAGCAAAATATAATTTAATTAGAATAAGGGAGATTATCAGGAATATAATTGATTTTCTAACATCCCTCTCTAATTGTTAATCATCCATTTTAATTATTGGTAAAGTATTGATTAACGTCAGCTCAGGCTGTAAACTATCAGTTTATAGGATGAATGCTAGGGATCAATGCAATATTAATACACTGAATGTGAGTACATTTATCTGTGCAATATATCCTTGATGCAATATACACCTCAAGTGCAACTTTGTTTACATTTTATTTATTACATCTACCTATTTTACAATTACCTCTGTTTACATTACATCTATTTTTTATATTTTATACTTCTAGTGTAACACTTCTGTTTATATTTATTTATTACATCTACTTTACCTGTTTTATTTACTTTATAACTGTGTGTGTTTTACCTGTTATATGTTTTATCTGCCTCTTTTTATTTGTTTTAAAGCACTGACCAGAAGTGGCAACTGTGAATCTCGTTGTATTTAATACAATGACAATAAAGCTTTCTATTCTATTCTATACCAGACCTACTTTTTACTTAATATTTTAATAATTAAAATAAATGAGATTATCAGGAATATAATAGATTTTCTACATCCCTCTCTAATTGTTAATCATCCATTTTAATTATTGGTAAAGTATTGATTGTCAGCTCAGGCTGTAAACTATATCAGTTTATGCTAGACCTACTTTTTACTTCATATTTTTATAATATAAGACATCTGAGAAAGTACTCAATCTTCTAATTAATTACTTAAGGGCAACAGGAATAATGGAGATAATTAAATTATTATTATTATTATTATTATTGTTATTATTATTAATAATTATTATTTTTATTTTATTGTTTTTTATTTATTTATTTTATTATTATTATTATTATTATTTATTATTATCATTGCAATATATCCTTGATGCAATATATACCTCAAGTGCAACTTTGTTTACATTTTATTTATTACATCTACCCTATCTCCTATTTTACAATTACCTCTGTTTACATTACATCTATTTTTATATTTTATACTTCTAGTGTAACACTTCTGTTTATATTTATTTATTACATCTACTTTTATCAGTTTATGCTAGACCTATTTTTTACTTAATATTTTAATAATATAATGTTGCATACAGACCTTCCAGTTCTGGTTCTATATAACAGCTCAGTAAAAGCATCTTTTCATATTAAACCGCCCTTTTTAGACAGACTCTGGGCTCTCAGCTCTCTCTGGGTGATATAAAGCCATTCAGATGTGGCTTTTCTTTCTTGGGGTCGTTTCACTTTTTCATCTTAGACAGGCTGACCGCCGGATCACCTCTCCACCCCCAGCCTGCAGCCCGCTGCCCGCTGCCCGCTGCAGGCTGCAGGCTGCCGGGTCAAAGCCGAGCTGAGAGCTGCAGCTTTAACCCGGTTTAGACATTAACTGCGACCTCCAGGAACACATGATGCATGCACCGTCTCGGACTGACCAGCGCGAACACATAGCGACTGTAAAATAAGCAGATGATGATGATGATGAAATAAATCTTCTGCACATTTCCGACAGCAATCGCCGTTTAAGATCCAGTGACTTCATTAAGCTCATCATTCCAAAAGTGCGTATTGTCTTTGGCCATAATTGCTTTCATTTTGCTGCTGCAAATGACTGGAACTCACTAGAAAACACGCTCAAACTCACAGCTCTCACATCTCTCATCATGTTCAAACTAAAGCTGCAACAAGTCCTAGTTGACTGCTGGACTTGCTTCTCTCTCTCTCTTCCATTACCATTTCACAAAGAACATCCAGTAATCCACCTTTTTTTGTACATAGTGTTTATTAATTTCTGACCTATTCATTTACCTATGCTGTTTTTAGCTATTTTCTTATGTCTTGTATGGACTGTGTTTTTATACTCTTGCTGCTGCCTCTTGGCCAGGCCATCATTGTAAATGAGAATTGGTTCTGAATTGATTTTACCTGGTTAAATAAAGGTCAAATAAAATTAAAAAAATGAAATAAAAATTACAGATATTTTTTTTATTATTATTTTTACGCAGTGTGCATTCATCATTTAATTGGTCTATTTATAGGCATCATAGGCGATTTGTGGTTACAATTTAATCTGATCAATTTAATGGCTCTGAAATTAAAAGGAATTCAATAAATAAATAAATAATCATAGCCCAAGTTGATTTTAATTTTATTATTAATCATTATTATTAGTTTAGTGTATGAAACAGAAATGTTTTTTCTTATGATTTTTGGTTATATTATTTGGCTAATTCCTTTTAACTTCAGAGCCATTCAATCGATCAGATTAAATTGTAACCACAAATCGCCTATAATGCCTATAAATATATCAATTAAATGATGAATGCGCGCTGTGTAATAATAATAATAAAAAAAATCTGTAATTTTTATTTATTTATTTATTTATGTTTTTATTTATGTTTTTATTTTTTTATTTATGCATAGTTTCCAGAATATTGTAGACTATAATATAATAATTCAAATAGATTAAAATATTGCACTGTGAACGGCACAAATCCTGCAGTCGTACCACACATATAGTTGTATGTATAGCTATGTTATCGTGAATTATTCTGGACTTAAAATTCTGGACTTTGCATGTCTGTATGTATGTAGATCATAGAGCATGTAATTGTTGCACTAGTTCAAAATACTACAACGGTTCCTATTATTTATCATCTTATACGAAAGGTTATTTCTCATATTTCGTGCTGAGTATTATTTAAACACAATAGATCGCTATTTTCTGATAGTAATACAATTTAGATAAATGAAAGGCTGTAGTGGTAAACGTCAGTGTGCAGAACATTTGTGCACAATCCAATAAGATAAGAATAAGATATATAATACTGCAATATTTACCAGCAACTTAGAGATGATGCACCAACAGTGTCCTGCAGCCCTGAACATGATGTGGTTAAAAGTTGTTAAACAGATTAATGTCGCTGTTGTCGTGTATTTGGATCAGAGTCTGTAGCTGTGACTTTAATCTGAATATCATAAACTGCTGCTGTAGTAGATTGTCTCCTGACTGCTGTTTATGGCCTGCAGAGGAGCAGAGATAGTCGTCACATTTTAACATCTTTAGAAGATGCCATAACTCCTCATAACTCGAGCTGTGTTTACACATAAACACACAAACACACCAGTGGAATATTAAATCATCTTCAGTCTGTAAGGTTATATTGATAAAGTTTCTAAAGTGAAGCAAAACCTCCTGCAGCCTGCAGACACGAACACAATCTAAAAGCTGCTTACTGAATATCATTAAAGCTTCATTTCAATGCCATTATTAACCATTTTAAAATAGTATTCTTAAATGGGAGATTATGATGTCAAAACCCCTATAACCAGATAATCCCCAACATATGGAATAAGAGTTTCAGAAAGTAAAAGATTTACTGTAAGAACACACACACACAAACACACACACACACACACACACACACACACACACACACACACACACACACACACACACACACACACACACACACACACGCTGTTTAAGGTCAGCTTCCTACGAAATATGTTAAAACACACAGACCTCTGTTATAATTTAAAAATAAAAAATACAATAAACAATCTGAAGGATCTGATGTTGAGTCACTGTGAGGTGAAGACAGACCACAATACTATGATAATATTATGATCTGAAACAGACCTCCTTACAAAAAAAGGAGAATATTTGAAAGCATTTTTGATTTAAAAAAAAAAAATCAAGTGTGGACATTTTTAACATCTTTAAATAGCACTGAAATTATTTGATAGTTTTATTTTATATTGAATTATTGTTTTGATGTAGCAGCAATTTTTTTAAAATATCATTTGACTTTAAAAAGCTTTAAAAGATTAAACAAAACAACAAACAACAATATAATGTGAATCAAAGTCACGTCTTACCACTGAAACATCTTGAATTTCACCAAAAACACAAAGTGACGTCCGGATGTCTGAATGACAGAATGAAGAACCCTTCAACCAAACTACAACCTCTAATAATGATTAGATTAGATGTTGATCCACTACAGGTGGATCTCTGATCTCAGGGCCTTTTGGGACCACAGAACAACCTCCTAAACCTCCACCTCTTCCACCTCCATGCCTCCACCTCCTCCACCTCCTCCTAACCCTAACCCTAACCAACCTCCACCTCCTCCTCCACCTCCTCTACCTCCTCCACCTCCACCTCCTCTACCTCCTCCACCAGGTGGAGGTGGAGGAGGTGTCACCTCTTCACCTCCTCCACCTCCACCACCTCCACCTCCACCTCCTCCTCCACCAGGTGGAAGTGGTGGAGGTGTCACCTCTTCATCTCCTCCACCTCCTCCATCTGCCCTCCCCTCCACCTTTACAGTCATAACTCCATCTCTGAGCCAAATATGAAAACAAGACGCACTTACTTGTTCTGTTCTAATCTCGCGTTAACACGTGGAGGCTCTGTTACTGTAAAGTCCCGTTGGATCGAAGCTGATTATCGGAACCGGATCGGAACCGTCTCCGGTGTTCTCCTCCTCTCAGCGACACAAAGAGCTTTCTGTTGATTTGGGACTAATATCAGCTACAGTCCATCTGGCCGCCTGTCGGCTCTTCTCTCTCTGTTATATTTCGGGTCTTGTCAAACCGCCGCAATAAAACGCACTTTATTACCGTCACGTGCTCTGCTGCTTTTTTTTTTTTCTTTGCTCCCACGAGGTTTCATAAATTATTAGTCCATGCACCAAGAGCAGCTTTATTCCAGAAAGGCGCCAAAGAAAAAAACGAGGTTTTGTGCAGCTGGAGATTAAAATAATAATGTGATCATTTTAAACTCTCAAAGAATAGTTGCATATTTTATTTCTCTTTTCAATTCTATTAGTATGTCTTTCCTTTCTTTTCCTTTTTGAAGAGAAACAAAGAAAATGTTTTTTTTCTTTGTGTTTCTGGTGTTTTATTTAATTATTTGCTCTTTTTTGATATAATTGTGGCTTTTGGTTGCTATTCTAGTGTAACACTTCTGTTTATATTTATTTATTTCATCTACTTTACCTGTTTTATTTGTCTTATTATAACTGTGTGTGTGTTTTACCTGTTATATGTTTTATCTGCCTCGTTTAGTCTTGTCAAGTATTTGTTTTAAAGCACTGAACCAGAAGTGGCAACTGTGAATCTCGTTGTATTTAATACAATGACAATAAAGCTTTCCAATCTATTCTATTCTATTCTAATAATTGAGGGTAACACATTTTCCTTGAAGAAATCGTGTTGGACATTTGTGGATGGTGTAAAACATCCGTGCGTAAATGTTGGATTTGGTGTGCGTAAAACAGAGAGTGTGCATGCTGGCACCTTGTAAAATAAGTATCAAGAAAGATAAAGTTATAGCTAAAATATAAAATAAATACATTTTCTTTTTTTCATGGCATATAAATGCCTATTTTTTAAAGCTTTTTTTTTGTTTAAAATGGAAAGAAACACTAGTTGTATTCTTTGTTTTTCAACTTAAGGACACACATGAAGCCACTTTGTGTGATAAACAATATGTTGGTGGATTAAACACATGCATATCTATGAAGATAGACAAATTCATGTGCATGTGCATTTATACAAATATTGCTAAAGTGTGTCTTAAGACCACATTGATGGCTGCACTTTGAGAAACAGTCCTCATATCAGCATCAATTTATATTCTAGTTTTATTCTCCCTGAATGCATTCACCGCTGGAGCAACTTTTAGTTTGTACACAGATATACAGAATACCCTTAACATAAAGTTTCTGCATCAGGCCTGGTGATTGTAACCAAATGCAAATTGTGCCATTATACTAAATGAATCATAAAGGATGTTACTGATCCTTCTTGTTTTCTCCTGTAACCCTCTCCAGTAGCTGTATGACTTGGTTGGAGCATTTAGAAACACAGTAAGAGTTAAACATATAATAATTGAGGTTAACATATTTTCCTTGAAGAAATCGTGTTGGACATTTGTGGATGGTGTAAAACATCCGTGCGTAAATATTGTATTTGGTGTGCGTAAAACAGAGAGAGTGCATGCTGCAGCTTGTTTGTGGTTTTTGCACTGCAGTCCTTTTCCTCCAAAACAAGCAGAGAGACTAAACGCACTTTTCCGGATGTTTCTGGAATGCTGTTTGGAGCATTTGTTTCCTGCTTTGATTTCCGTAAATGGGGAGCAATAAAACCATAAAGTGTCTCTGTGAAAACAGACACACAGTCTGTGAGTCCTCGGCAGCTCTGAAGCAGCTCAAGTGTCAAAACAAAACAAAAGTTTGGCCTATACGTATAAAACATCTTATTTTTATCTTAAAAAAGGCCTGCTTGAAATAGTGATAAGTTGATAATAAAAAAAAGCACAGTAATAATAATATTAATGCAAAAAACCCCACATTAATTTAGCCATCTGTCTTCAGGAAAATGACTTTTACGCACATTTCTAATGTATTTTTAATCACGCATGCATCTTTTTGCAATCGGTTTTTAGCTTATATCTATTCGTGTCCTTTATTCAGAAATGTTCCAAAATATCCTTAAAATGTTAAGCAACAGTATAATAGTTAATTAAATTATTAATAATTATTATTATTGTTTGCACACCGGCAATATTTGCACTATCTGTTTATATTCATTTTGTTTATAGCTTATTTTGTATGTTGGTAGAATTTCAATTTTTTTATTCTTATTTTATTCTAACGTTTTTATCTATTCTTTTTGTTATTATACTGTTTGACTTGCACCAACAAAACCAAAGCAAAATCCTAGTGTATACCTCTTACACCTGACAATAAACACCATTCTGATTCTGATTCTGATTCTGATAATGAGCAGGTTTAGCAGAATGTCACCAGAGCACAAGATGCTCAATGTTCAAGGAGTGCAGTTGTAAAAGAATCCGTTTAATTTCTTTAATCAACAAAGTGTCACCGCCGGTTTTAACCCACTTTGGATCGGTGATTTATGGCGCCTCTGGTTTGGCGTCCTGCCTAAATAACGCCTCCTAGCAGCTGTAGAATAAAAAACCCATCCAGACCAAAACACAAATGTCCAGCAGGACAGCAGAGCGCATGAAGGCGCCCTGTTCGAGGTGCATTCAAGGTAACTGGGAGAAGAGAACTCTCATGAACTGGAGATGGTGAGGAGGAGAAGATGGTGACGTTACCAGAGTCTGGGTTGATGAATACTGGAGATAAAATATCAGAGCTGAGTCTGCAGCGCCATCTAGTGTTTAAAAAGATACATAACAGCTGCAGCTCTGTAGTCTGTGAGGAGACAATGAAGGATGCTGCAGCAGATCTACTCTGTAGTAATATCATCTCAAGATGTTGTCGCTTCTTATTAAAGGTTCCATATTGTGCTCATTTTCAAGTTCATACTTTTATTTTGTGTTTCTACTAGAACATGTTCACATGCTATAATGTTAAAAAACCCGTTATTTTCCTCGTACTGTCGGCCTGAATATACCTGTATTTACCCTCTGTCTGAAACGCTCCGTTTTGGCGCATTTTGACGAAATTGCAACAAAATTGCAACAAAATTGCAACAAAATTGCGTTGCTAGGCAACAGCTCGGGTTCATGTGTACTTCCTGTCAGCTGATGTTATTCACATACACTGCAACCAGGAATAAACTGGGACACATTTAGTATGTTTATGTTTAAATCTGTGTAAATGGTCTAAATAATGTCCATTTGTGACATCACAAATGGACAGAAATCCTGACAGCTTGTTTCAAATGCAGAGTTTCTGAATACGGGCTGTGTATGTATTTCCCTGTGGATTGAGTGTTTCGATACTTTCACAGTATTTATATAGGACTTAAGCCTGATTTATTATAAAAAAACATGAAAATCTCACTTTTTTATAATATTGGACCTTTAAGGGTTTGGTGATGGACAAGGAGGATGTAGAAGCAGGATGAGCTATTTTTCTGTATTGATCCATACTATTGAAATTAATTTGTTTCATGCAGATCTGCGTTCATGATGCAGGTTAAAAAAATGTCTTATCATTTAAAAACAAATGACAAATTTAGAGAAGAGTGCAGCTTTGATGGGAATTTTTGCTTGTTGAGTCCTTTCCCTTGTGCACACTGCACTGTGTATCACCTATTCCCTCACTGATAGCACCCCCTGGTGGCCTATAATAACAACAACACCCTACATAACATTTTAAAATAGGATGCAATCACCTGAACATCAACTGTTTAACTAAAATGGTATTAAGATACTTATTATATCTCACACAGTTAGCCTACATTTGTTATAGCCTTTGTGTTTAATCCAATAGAAAATGTGTTTACTATGAAACAGTCTTTATGGTACAACATGATAAATAATTAAATAGCTTTTCTTTTGTTTGCTCATATCCTTTTTTTTTTGTTACCTGTATCAGATGATGATGATGATGATGATGGCCATCTGCTTCACTTTAGATAAACTGCTCAAGCTGAGTGAGTTCTGGAAGAAAAGAACAGTGAAATTCATGAGAAAGAGCTTCTTAAAATGTGAAAAGTCTGTGGATAAATGTCAAAGATAAGCCATGACAGAACGTCTCTTTTATTAAAAACTAATGCTCATTATCAATTCTCAAGTTGGTTCAGTAAAAGCAGTGAAATCAGACTCTCAGGACAAACCTGCAGGTTGTTTTTCTTCGTTGTAAATGTGCAGCTGCATCTGAAATCTCTGCACCGTCCTGCAGGGACAGAGAGAGGGACATGTTGTGTAATTTACTGATGGGGGACACAAACATCTTCTGTCTCTCTCTCAGGCTCTGTCTCTGTCTGTCTTTCTGTCTGTCTCAGGCTGTAATTTAATGTTTGTCTCATTCTCTGCATCACTGTCTCCTTTTGTCTCTTTGTTTCTCTCCCTCTCTCACACACACTCACACACACTCACACACACACTCACACTCTCCCTGCTGCATTGCAGTAGGTCGTAAATACTGAGTGCCAGCTGAGCTTGACTGAGCAGCACCAGTGAAATACTGTCTTTGTTTCTCTCTATCTCTCACACCCCGCCTGCTGCCCTCAGGAGAGAGGGAAAAAAAGAAGAAATGTAAAATTAAAAAAAAGGGAGGATATAGTGTCTCTTTGTGTCTCTGACACTCAGGCTGCCCTCGTAAAATACAAGAACGTCAATGAAAACAAAAACATGGAGGAAAGGGTTCCTTCTGTCTTCTTCTGTCCATCTGTCTGTTTTATGGAGGAACGAGAAATCCAGTTTCTTTCACAGAGGCCTCAAACCATTTAATGTAAAATAAGCATTAAGAAAGATAAAGTTATAGCTAAAATATGAAAGGAATACATTTTCTTTCTTTCATGGCATATAAATGCCTATTTTTTTAAAGCTTTTTTTTTGTTTGAAATGGAAAGAAACACTAGTTGTATTCTTTGTTTTTCATCTTAAGGACACACATGAAGCCACTTTGTGTGATAAACAATATGCCGGTGGATTAAACACATGCATATCTATGAAGATAGACAAATTCATGTGCATGTGCATTTATACAAATACTGCTGAAGTGTGTCTTAAGACCACATTGAGGGCTGCACTTTGAAAAACAGTCCTCATATCAGCATCTATTTATATTCTAGTTTTATTCTTCTTGAATGCATTCACCGCTGGAGCATCTGTTAGTTTGTACACAGATATACAGTATATACCCTTAATATAAAGTTGATTGGTGATTGTAACCAAATGCAATTGTGCCATTATACTAAATGAATCATAAAGGACGTTACTGATCCCTCTTGTTTTCTCTTTTAACCCTCTCCAGTAGCTGTATGACTTGGTTGGAGCATTTAGAAATACAGGAACAGTTAAACAGGAGTTCCGTTTCTTATATCTCTAAATATGCAATCTAGTAATATAGGAGTTATGTTCATATGCAACTAGTTTTAGTTTGATATGCTGGTGAATAAAATACATTTTTGCATCCACAATGGAGTCTAATATATCATTACAATTACAGATTCAGATATTCTGTAACATTCTGCAATGTAAAAGCCTGCTTCATTAGTTAAAGCTGTATTATGCAACATTAATATCATCACAATCTGCAGCAGAACATTAAATAGAACAATTACAATATTCACAAACATGCACCTATAGAGCAAAGATTGGATATCTATTCGTTTTCACACCACAGTTTGTATTTCATGTGTTGGTACCTGATGTGAGCAGAGACGTGATGTGGACTCCATGTTCCTCTGCTGCAGCATCCTGCAACACCAACACTACAAAGTAGAACACAGATTCAATTAAATTACAATCAGAAACGAATGGAACATGCATTTGTCCAAAGAAGTTTTGAAGAGTAGTTATATAGACAGTCGAAACAGGAGAGAAAACATGCAGAATAAAGGAGAGAAAACGTGCAGAATAAAGGAGAGAAAATATGCAGAATAAAAGAGAGAAAACATGTAGAATAAAAGAGAGAAAACATGCAGAATAAAGAAGAGAAAACATGCAGAATAAAAGAGAAAAAATGCAGAATAAAGGAGAGAAAACATGCTGAATAAAAGAGAGAAAACGTGCAGAATAAAGGAGAGAAAATATGCAGAATAAAAGAGAGAAAACATGTAGAATAAAAGAGAGAAAACATGCAGAATAAAGAAGAGAAAACATGCAAAATAAAGGAGAGAAAACATGCAGAATAAAGGAGAAAACATGCAGAATAAAAGAGAAAAAATGCAGAATAAAGGAGAGAAAACATGCAGAATAAAAGAGAGAAAACATGCAGAATAAAGGAGAGAGAAAATGCAGAATAAATGTACGTACGCACCTTTTTCCTCCTGCGAGCAGTCAGGTTTTCACTGTCGGTGATGAACTTTATTTTGAGGGACGTTTGTTCTGCAGATTTAAACATTAAAACGAAACTTTTAACGAATAAATCAGACTGATCTAGTCATGCACGCTGCAGAGAGATTAAAGAAATACTGTAGAGAGAAACCGTGCATGGAGGCGCGCGGGTGTGGACGAGCAGCTCGAGGCGACCAGATTTACGCATGCACTGCACGCGCACACATGACAGTCAGCGGCCAATGGCGCGCGGTGTCTGCTCGTAAAATGGTTTTATGAGCAGTGTGTGTGTGTGTGTGTGTGTGTGTGTGTGTAAATCGTGCAGACAGAAAAGGGGGATTTGTGGCAGCTGCACTCCAGAGAGAGAAAGCTGCAAAGAAACAAACACATGCACGAACACCTCTGGGAATCCAAACACCTCCAGCCTGTTTGAAGGCCTCTGATCCAGTCTGTCCAGTCTGCTCTGGGATTTTTAATAGGTGACTATTTTGTGGAAAACGACGAAGAAAAAAAAATGAAATGTAGAAAAATAAATGTAATTTATGTCTGATATGAAGGCCTGAAAAGCAGAAAACCAGACTTTGTCATAGCTAATATATACTAACATTGTTACTATCACCTCTCCATCTTTATGCTTCATTATCTTTTGCCTTAAAATAGGTCAATCTTTTCTCTCAATAGGGTGAAAGAATATCGTCACTTACACAGATCTTTACTTCTTATATTCTCTCTATAAGATGAGAAAATGGCTGCATAACAAAACCTGCTGCAGTGTGTCACTAATTCAAGGTCTGAATCATTTCCATCCTCATTTAACTGGAATTTGTTGCCAGTTTTTAATTAAAAATCTTGAGTAGGGCTTCAACCATTGTTTTCATTTTTCATTATTTTTTCAATATACACGTACCGAGCACATCACCTACATAATCTCCTCGAGAGGAGATTATGTAGGTGATGTGCTCGGTATTCTTAATGAAAAACAATAAGGCTGCAACTAAAGATTATTTTCACTGTCGATTATTTTCTATATTAATCAATCAGTTGTTTGTTCTATAAAATGGTGAAAAATGTCGATCAGTGTTTCCTAAAGCCCAAGATGACGTCCTCAAATGTCTTGTTTTGTCCACAACTCAAAGATATTCAGTTTACTGTCACAGAGGAGGAAAGAAACCAGAAAATATTCACATTTCAGAAGCTGGAATAAAAAAAAAATACTCAAACTTATTAACCAGTTATCAAAATAGTTGTTGATTATTATAATAATTAATCTAATCTTGAGTGCATTACAATGCTCACCAGACACTTAAATAACTCAGCTTATATACCAGAGCATGCTCAGAAAATCATTTTATTCATCACCTTGAATAAATGTTCATTCATTTAGACATTATGTTCCTTCTACTACTGAAAGAAGCTGCTGCCATTAAACAGAACAGAGGCCTTCTCTCTCATTTCCATTTTCACGACGATGGCAGCCATCTTAAACTACCAGACTCCACCTGCACATCTCTACCATTTTAGTGTGAGGGACTCTCAGAAGAAGAGGCTTGAAAACACAGAACACAGAACACAAAACACAGAACAAGAAGAGGAAATCAGAAAGCATCCAATGTTCAAAGGCATGTTTTCTGTCTCCTGAAGCTGCCACATTTCCCTCTTTATATTCTCAATCCTGCATGTTGCCACCTTGTCACATTTGTCACCTTGTCCTGAGGAAACACAGTTTGAATACAGCTGAACTAGCAATACTACATGAATATATAGTTATAATAGAAGCTGCATGTTGCTGAAGGTTATATCAGAGCTCAGAGCTCAGAATGGGGATTATTTGATATTTTCAAGGATTACTGCATATAAAACAAAACCTGTTTTACTGCTGGTAATCTCTGTTTTTTGTTTTTCAAGAGTTTTATTTGCCATTTGTACCTATATATAAGTACATTGGAATTCTGAGCAGTTTACACTGAGTCAGCTTTAAGAAAAGAAAAAAGGTAGAAAAGACACTACAAGGTAATTACAGTACAAAATAAGTAGCACATTCAACTACAACACAATAAATAAATACATTATTAAAATATAAAACGCCCTCAGTGTAGTCAATAAATAAACTAAACTACCCTCTGCATAGGAACGATACCCCCACAATACTAATATACTGTATATATATATATATATATATATATATGCTCCATGACCATGTTAAAAGAACTTGTAACTCTCAAAAATATTTAAATAAATAATGAATATATTTCAGAGGATTCCACAGTGGAAGGCATTATGTTGCACAGCATTACAGTCCATTCAGTTCAGGTGTACTGTGTGTCAGTGATGGTCTGGAAGGGAGGTGTATTTGTGTCCCTCTTTAATGTCCTTTGTAGCTGTGAAGAAGCTGTAGTGAAACCATGTAGTGCTCTGTGAGTGGAGATGCTCTCTGGTCTGTGGTGCCTCAGGTTGTGTGTTTAAGGTCTGTGATTTATGATTTTGTCTTTTCATAGTTGTGTGACTATCTATAGATGTGTTGACAGCATTTTAATACATATTTATTTGAAAACTCTAATTTATGTCATCAGCGGTGAAAGAGATGGCAAGATGCTTTTTTCTGTTTCTGTTTTACAATAATTCATGCTTTTTTAATTTTGTTATGAGATATTTGACATTTTCCCTTTTCCTCGGCTTAAAATAAATAAATCAAATGGCTCATTTTTAACAGTGTGAAGCCATAACTGAAGTTTGTTTCTATCCAGTTTTACAGAGGTGTGTTGATTTATCATCTTAAAGGCTGGAGAACAGGAGGTTAAAGTGACTGCAGGGAAAGTTTTGTTTTGAAGAGGAAATAGAAAGTGGAAGTAGAATCACTGCAGTAATGCTCCTGATGTCCAGTGTTTTCATTATATAAAATGAGTTTCTTATGAAAACGAGCATCATTAATATTTTACTGAATGGTCCCTTTATGTATTACCCCATATCTCCAGATTAGGTTTTTTTTCCCTCTTTAATCATTTTATAAAATTCTTAAAATAGTCTAAACATATAAAGGATATTGTTGGCTGTTTCCTGAAGTGTTGAGATGTCAAAGTTCAAGCTTTTAACACGACAGCAGCTGTATTTGTATCTTCATGTTGATCATCTTCATTTGCAAAATACAGCCCATAAATAGGCTGCATGTCCTGGAGTATGAAGAGTCAATTAGCTCTCCATTTAATGACACTGAATTAGTGAACCGGATGGATTACTGTTAATAGATGCTGAAAGTTCAGGTTGATGTTTGAGCTCAGCTGCTGGATTCAGAGAGTTAACTACAATATTACACCCACAGTGATAAAATAAAAGTACAACAGCTCCACCCAGCAGACAGAGTCAGTCATTACACAGACAGACAGGCAGCAGTGTTTTTATATCCTGTATAGGTTACTCTCTGTCATATCTCACAGATGCTTTATTCTATCATTCCTATATTCATGCCTTTGTCAATCAATTTTATTCCTATAATAACTTCAAATCATTGTTTTCTGTTTCTAGTGTAATTACTGCTTTTTATTAATGCCAATGTACTGATGTTCCTGGCGACCTGCAGTCAAAAACAAACAAACACCCAATTCAACCTCTATGCAGTTTTTAATAGATGGAACTATTTATTGAGTTCATGTTTGCCATGGGTCCTAATTTAAAGTAGCACGAACTATCAGGGGAGGGGGGTCTATTTTCATTTTACACAGTATACAAATTAACTGTAACCTTTTTTGTTTTCTTTTAACTTATTTGTTTATTTAATTTATTATTATTATTATTATTATTATTATTATTACTTTTGTCTCTTTGTCTTATTATTCTTATTATTATTCCTATTTTTATTGATATTATTCTTATTTTATTTTTTATTTTAGTCTATTCTTTTTTTAAATTTTATTTCATTTTTGAATGCTGATGTTGTTTTCTGTAGTGTTCGTCTCTAAACTCAACTACTTAAAAAATGGTTTATTAACTGTTGGAATTACGAACTGTAAATGCATAAATGAAATCAACCTCGAAAAAAGGGGAAAAATAAAGTATATATAAAAAGATAATATAGATAATTATAATGACAATAATAATAATAATAATAATAATAATAATAATAATAATAATAATTATTATTATTATAGAGACAATAATGAATATAATATTAATAATAATGATTATTATAATAATAATGATAATAATAATAATCATAATAAAAATTATAATAATAATAATGTCTTTTTTTTCTAAGATGACATTAATTACATAACTAATTGTGTTTTGAGAATAAATAAGTTAACATTTTGCAATGATGGTTGTTTCTTACAGTAGTTTATTCTCCAGTCGGTACTCGTTGTATGTTGATATGTTAATATATTAATATGTTGTATATGATGAAGGTTAAATGTGTTAATCCTTAATCAGTTTATTGGAGACAAAGAAATGATGTCTAATCATTTATTACTTTTATTGTTCCACGTTAATTTCTGTCCCTTTTCAAACGACGCTTATATCATTCACATTAATAGTAGCCTAATATATTAATATTCACATTAATAGTAGCCATATATATTAATATTCACATTAATAGCAGCCTAATATATTAATATTCATATATAATAATATTCACATTAATAATAGCCTAATATATTAATATTCACATTAATAGTAGCCTAATATATTATTATTTATATATAATAATATTCACATTAATAATAGCCTAATATATTAATATTCACATTAATAGTAGCCTAATATATTAATATTCATATATAATAATATTCACATTAATAATAGCCTAATATATTAATATTCACATTAATAGTAGCCTAATATATTATTATTTATATATAATAATATTCACATTAATAATAGCCTAATATATTAATATTCACATTAATAGTAGCCTAATATATTAATATTCATATATAATAATATTCACATTAATAATAGCCTAATATATTAATATTCACATTAATAGTAGCCTAATATATTATTATTTATATATAATAATATTCACATTAATAATAGCCTAATATATTAATATTCACATTAATAGTAGCCTAATATATTAATATTCATATATAATAATATTCACATTAATAATAGCCTAATATATTAATATTCACATTAATAGTAGCCTAATATATTATTATTTATATATAATAATATTCACATTAATAATAGCCTAATATATTAATATTCACATTAATAGTAGCCTAATATATTAATATTCATATATAATAATATTCACATTAATAATAGCCTAATATATTAATATTCACATTAATAGTAGCCTAATATATTATTATTTATATATAATAATATTCACATTAATAATAGCCTAATATATTAATATTCACATTAATAGTAGCCTAATATATTAATATTCATATATAATAATATTCACATTAATAATAGCCTAATATATTAATATTCACATTAATAGTAGCCTAATATATTATTATTTATATATAATAATATTCACATTAATAATAGCCTAATATATTAATATTCACATTAATAGTAGCCTAATATATTAATATTCATATATAATAATATTCACATTAATAATAGCCTAATATATTAATATTCACATTAATAGTAGCCTAATATATTATTATTTATATATAATAATATTCACATTAATAGTAGCCTAATATATTAATATTCACATTAATAGTAGCCTAATATATTCATATTCATATTTAATAATATTCACATTAATACTAGCCTAATATATTAATATTCATATATAATAATATTCACATTAATAGTAGCCTAATATATTAATATTCACATTAATAATAGCCTAATGTATTAATATTCACATTAATAATAGCCTAATGTATTAATATTCGCATTAATAGTAGCTTAATATATACTGTTAATATTAGGATACAACTCCCTCCTGAGTTTACTACAGAAACTGGTAATCTGGTATAAAACTCTGCTTCTGCATTAATGTTTCTTAAATAATCCTTTTGCATGTAACTCTCTGTAGTTGTTTCAGTCCAATAGATGTTACTGTTCCGTTGTGGATTCAGTTTTATTGCAGACTCTGTGTTGGGAACAACATTTAATCTGCAGCAATAATCTGAACATTACTTTACGTCCTATTTAATTTCTGCAGCACAATAAGTGTTCCCTTTGTTCTAGTTGACTGGTAATGTAGTTCTGTCGTTATATTCACATTCATCCGGATTCATATACACCTTTTCTTTGTTCCATTATCGGTTTTATAAATCTAATTTCTTATTTACCTTTTTTTGCCTTTTATTGTACAATCTTTTGCTGCGTATTTCAGTGTTTATTATTATAATTATTGTTATTATTATTATTATTATGAAATGTTAACAGAAATCTGAAGAGTTCGTTTGCAGAAACATTTAAAGGTCATTATTAAAATGAATAAACCAGTTTGTTTAATATTCCCTGGAGCGCGAAAAAACATGATTTAGTAACTTAAATTAAAAACAGAGATATCTGTTTTTGTAAATTAACCCTTTATTTGTATTTTCAAGCTTTCTTGTCCATGTGCGTAATAACGCACTGACATTTTAATCTCGGAAATGAGACAAGAAGGTTATTTTTCTTCTTATTCATTGCAAGAAAACATTAAAATTCTGTTCATTATAGCGAATCGTGTTGTTGAGGATTTGTGGCATTAGAGCTGCAGGTCAGTTTCTTATGTTGGCCTTCCACTGAAGGGTTGAATTATCCTAAATAATAGCCACCAATTTTTGTTCCATTTTCGGTTTTCCAAATCAAATTTCTTATTTACCTTTTTTTGTCTTTTATTGTACAATCTTTTGCTGCGTATTTCAGTGTGTTTATTTGTATTATTATTATTATTATTAGTAGTATTATTATTATTATGAAATGTTAACAGAAATCTGAAGAGTTCGTTTGCAGAAACATTTAAAGGTCATTATTAAAATGAATAAACCAGTTTGTTTGAAATTCCTTGGAGCGCAAAAAAACATGATTTAGTAAATTAAATTAAAAACAGAGATATCTTTATTTGTATTTTCGAGCTCTCTTGTCTTCAGTATATAAAGCTGTAACACCTCACACACTCTCCGCGTGCGTAATGACGCACTGACATTATAATTTAGGAAATGAGACAAGAAGGTTATTTTCTTCTTTTACACTTCAGTCTAAGGCCAACATAAGAAACTGACCTGCAACTTTAATGCCACAAATCTTCAACAACACTATTTGCTATAATGAACAGAATTGTAATGTTTTCTTTCAATGAATAAGAAGAAAATAACCTTCTTGTCTCATTTCCTAGATTAAAATATCAGTGCGTCATTACGCACGCGGACAGTGTGTGAGGTATTACAGCTTTATATACAGAAAACAAGAAAGCTTAAAAATACAAAAAAAAGATATCTCTGTTTTAATTTAATTTACTAAATCATGTTTTTTTGCGCTCCAGAGAATATTATTTTAATAATTTATTTATTTATTGTGTTGAGTTGAATGTGCTACGTATTTTGTACTGTAATTACCTTGTTGTGCCTTTTCTACCTTTTTTTCTTTACTGTTATTTTACTGGGAAATTCTTAACAGTGCAGACTCAGACGCTTCTCAGGCATAAAGTGGGTTGTTTCCAGTTGTATATTATGGTATAATTTCCTGTGTTTTGTGGTGTTTGTGGTGTGTGGAGACGTGATTGAGGCTGTCTGGTCTGGTCTCCTCTGCAGACAATGACTTTAACATTTAGAGGACAGTTGGATCTGCAGGCAGGAAAGAGTCCTCCAATAAAACCATATAGTCCTGCTGGCTGTCTGGGCTAAATCACTTTATGGTGCATCTCTCTGCATGTCTCTGCGTGTCTCTGCATGTCTCTGTCTCTCTCTGTGTGTCTTGAGTTGGGCGGAAAGTCACGTTTATTCTCCAAATGCATGCTGTTGGTTTATGACCCTGCAGGAGGATGAGCTGCAGAGCTGAGCTGAGTTTATATGAGCTGCAATAAACGAGCGAAGCTACGAGCTGCTGCAGTGACTTTGACAAAACAAGGAGGCACAAAATGTCCCTCTGTGGACTCTGAGACTCACACTTCATACCTGAGAGCAGTCAAACACCTTGACGTTGGAATAATACAATCATAATAAAATCATGTTATTGGGCTATAATCTGGTGAAACGTCAAACATGACATACTGCTTTTATACCACAATAACGAAGGATAATACTACGAGACTCATTTTACTATTACAATTACTCATTTTAATGCAGTAGTGTTCTGTGTGTTTCTCTGTCATACAAATACTGTAGTATAAATACCATGTACTGTTGTATAAAAAACATTATATAAACATTTATTTAAAAAAATATATAAATTACAACAGTCTACAACTGTAATTTGGTTTTATTCTATAATATTCTATCCAAACGATTTGCTGCAAAAAATGTAGTAGCCTACCTAGTAGTAGTAGTAGTAGTAGTAGTATTTTGTGTATCTCTCTCAAAATATAACCATTTAATACAAAAAATAGCAATAACAATACAACTATAATTGTATTACAGCTATAATAATCTAACCAAACTATTGGATACAAAAAATATGTATTATTATTATTATTATTATTGTTATTACTATTATTATTAGTATTTTATGTTTCTCTATTTCATACAAAACATAAACATTTAACACAAAATTATAAATAACAATACAACTGTAATTTTCTTATCTAACCAAATGATTGAATACACAAATATTTATTATTATTATTATTTTATTATTATTATTATTATTATTATTAGTAGTAGTAGTAGTTGTATTTTGTATGTTTTTATATTTCATACAAAATATAAACATTTAATACAAAAATTATAAATAACAATACAACTGTAATTTTACTACAGCTAAAATAATCTAACCAAACTTTTTGTGTACAAAAAATATGTATTATATTATTATTATTATTAGTAGTAGTGGTAGTAGTATAGTTAGTAGCCTATTATCATGCCAGTAATTGCCGTAATTATGGCGAGGTAATGTTATTAAACCGTACTACATCTATTCCACTATAGCATTAGTGTAAATATTAAATAGAAGTCTAAAAACCGATGTGGCCATAATGACCGCTGCGTAAAATCCTTGAAGATGAGCCGAACAGAAGAATACAAATCAGGGAAAGCGTATAATTATTACCAATGATGACGTCATCCATCTTTTATTTCATTGAAAAACATCCTCACGAGCAGCACGTTGATCTCTAAATGAGAGCAGATGAAGCCTCCTGTCATCACATCAGTAGCAGGCCTGATGAAGGCTAACATAGCCTGTTGGGTTTCTGCTTCATCCTCGTGAAAAAAACAAACACTAATATCCCCATAATATTCGTATAATAATAATATTTAAACTGGATGTTATTGTACATTGTAAAATGAAAAATAGGTTGTGCGTTGTTTCTGTGTGTAAAACGTCTCACATGAACTGTTTATTCTGACAAGAAGTAACAAAGAAATAACCATCAGACTGCTGTCACACCATAGCTTAGCATGACTGGTTGGTGTGTGTGTGTGTGTGTGTGTGTGTGAGAGAGAACATAGACATTAACAACAGATATACACATTGTAGTAAGAACAACAGCAACAACAACAGTAACAACAGATAGGCCCCTTAAGGCTGTAATACATGCACAGTTTATAAAAAGAACCAAAAACAAGGAAGCTCATTGAGGAAGGAAATGTTAAACACCCTTCATGGGTTATTATTATCATTATTGTAGGGGAGACTGGGGCTGGTTGTAACACACAGATTTGCTCCAATCAGGAGCCAGATTAAAAACGATATGATTATCTGTGTATACAGGCCTCTCTGACACACCTGAAATACATATTTAATAATTAGTTTGTTAATTATGCAAACTAGAGGTCTTTTTCTGTTCCAATATTACAATTACAAGCTGTGTAATCATCTATAAGGTTGTGGATAGCCATAAACATAACACATATTCCAGCATGTTGATGTTGTCCAACTATTATAATCTCTACACATTTTTCGAGATCTTATAGCCCCGGACCACAGAGCACCCGATTCGACTGTTATCAGGCCATTAAATAGGCGTTATCAATCGCTATAAACACCATAGATGTGAGTCATTAGGGGCCTACTACACCTACTACGTTGTAAAAGTGAAACTTAAAAGCAACACGTTGAGGAGAAAGTCAGGTTTAGGCAATAAAAGTACAACTTCTTTAGGTTTAGGCAACAAAAACTATGACTTCTTTAGGTTTAGGCAACAAAAACTACAACTTCTTTAGGTTTAGGCAACAAAAACTACGACTTCTTTAGGTTAAGGAACTACAACTTATTTAGGTTTAGGCAACAAAAACTACGACTTCTTTAGGTTTAGGAACTACAACTTATTTAGGTTTGGGCAATAAAACTACAACTTCTTTAGGTTTAGGCTACAAAACTACAACTTCTTTAGGTTTAGGGAACAAAACTACAACTTATTTAGGTTTAGGCAACAAAAACTACGACTTCTTTAGGTTTAGGAACTACAACTTATTTAGGTTTAGGCAAAAAAAACTACAACTTCTTTAGGTTTAGGCTACAAAACTACAACTTCTTTAGGTTTAGGCAAAAAAAAAAGAAATACCTTATTTCGGTGATCTACCATGTGAATAGATGATAAAACCTACTAGGAGGTGTAGTAGGCCCCTACGGACCCACATCTATGGGGCTTATAGCAACTGATAACGGCTATTTAATAGCATGACAACAACAACACTCCTTAACACGGAAATCCGTAACTTTTCACATATTGTTGTCCTCGATGGTGACGAGATGGTGGAAGAAGTATTCAGATCTTTTACTTGAGTAAAAGTAGCAATACAACAGAGTAGTAGTAAAAGTCCTGCATTCACAACTTAAGTAAAAGTATAAAAGTATTAGCTTTAAAGTATTCTTAAAGAGGAACTACGCCCATTTTAAAAAGTCATACATGTTATTCCTATTGTCTAAGACAGTCCTAAAAATATTAGTAAACATGAACAACTCTCTCCCAAATCCCAAAACTAGAGCGCTAAAACTTAAACTTGTGATGTCACAGGGTATAAAGTGTGGGAGAGATGTTCTAGATGACACTGAGAGCACCCAGGAGAACGTTATAGAACGAGTATATGGGAACATTTTCTGTTTCACAACTGAGAACTCTACAATAGAATAAAGCTCGTAAAAAGAAAACACAAAATCAGTCTCCCATTCATTCTCTAGACTTTATACCCGATGACATCACAAGTTTTAGTCTTACTTCTCTGGTTTCTGGCATTAAGAGAGAGAGTTGTTCATGTCCACACATAATGATTGAACTTTACTAAACCGTGGAAATATCATATAGGAATTCTTAATTTGGGAGGTGTTCCCCTTTAAAAGGAAAAAGTAAAAGTAGTCATTACGCAGATTCCAGGATAAGTGTGTTATATGTTGCAGCTGGTAAAGGAGCTCATTTTAATGACTTTATATACTGCTGGGTAGCTTAACCTATAATAATATATTATAACCTATTAGTTTATCGATAATCAAAATTTGCAAAGTAACTAAAGCTTTAAAAATAAGTAGTGGAGTAAAAAAGTACAGTATTTCCTTCTGAATTGTAGTGGAGTAGAAGTTGAAAGTAGCAGAAAAGTACCTCAAAAAAGTACAGTACTTGAGTAAATATACTCACTAATTTAAATACCGTAGTGTATCTACAGCTAATCAGTCTGATAACATCTCACTTTGTTGTTTTTGTGCACATATTCAGCCATCTCTAGCAGAAATAATACATCCGTCTTATAACGTATTTGTTGCTCAGTTTAAAAAAAAGTTATTGTATTTTTGTCTTGTTTGAAAAAAACATGAATTTATGACATTCGACACACATTTCATTTGTTAATTTCATGAGGAAAAAAAAAATTTCACATGTAAAGATTTCACATTTCAATAAGTACATGTTATTTTCATATATTTCACATGTAATATATCAGTCGCTATAAGCACCATAGATGTGGATCATTAGAGGCCTACTATACGTGAGAGCGAAACTTAAAAGCCACATATTCTAACATGCCGTAAAACTGAAATAAACGTTTCCAAAACTACACATTTTTTAGGTTTAGGCAACAAAAACTCTTAGTTAAGTTTAGGGAAAAAACATCATGTTCCGGCTTAAAATGACTTTTCAAACGTAACATTTTTCACGCTTCTGAACACAAACACAACTAGACGTTGGTTTCACACAGGATGTGAACCCTTCTTTTATTCCTTCTTTCAGTGATCTACCATGTGAATAGATGATAAAACCTACTAGTGGGTGTAGTAGGCCCCTACTGACCCACATCTATAGTGCTTATAACGACTGATAACGCCTATTTAATAGCCTGACAACACAGACTCACATTTTTGTGGGAGTAGTGGTGTCGTCAACCAGAAGCAATGAGGCTGAATAGCAGCACATTGACAGTGGACCATGCAAATCACTTAAAATCACAGTATTTTAAACCAAGAATATGGACACACTCAACCTTTAAATTGCAGTATTTTAAACCAAGGATAACAGATTGCACCTTTAAATTAAAGATAATAAAGGGATCAATTAAATGCATCAATTTCTCATATTCCTTTGTACATCATCTCTCTGATTTTGTCTCCCTCTATTGTCTCTCTTTTAGTCTGTTATTATGATTAAGTGGTCAGGCTTCTGTTTGCTTAGGCTTCTCCTCCACAAGTATTTCATTTAAAAAAAAAAAAAACACTGCAACTATTTGAGGCCATAACAGACGTCTGGCACACTGAAAGCAGCTTTTTATGAGGACAATAGTTTCAGCATTAAATCATAAAACGCTATTCGCATTTTGGCAGAAAAGCACAGACAATTTATGTGAAGTCAAGTATGTGTCAAGTAGTTTCAGTTTTTGGACATGTGAGATATAAAAAACAGATGAGTTTTTAAAATGAGCAAAGTCTTTGATATCAACTGTTTTTTTGTTTTTTTTTATTCAATTTATGGATCTTTCTGTAAATGTTTTTTATTCTGAGGAATATGTTTTTTATGTAAAAGTGTTACAACACATCCTGGTCTCCCACTGCAGAGTTTCACCACTGCAGTTTTCCACACACAATCCGTTGCTTAGTAACAGCTGCTCGTGCCAGCTGATGTTAAAAGATCTTGGGGCTTCTTGGTGCACTGCGTTTCTTTTTTATCAGCTATAACATCACCACATCCTCACCTATCCTGGAGAGTAAAATAATAAAAAAAAAAAACATCCCCATCCTCGTCTCCAAATCCATCATTCATTCACGGGCCTCCTCTCCCGGATCATCAGCTTCTTCATCTTCATCCGTCTGTTCTGGAACCAGATTTTGACCTGTCTCTCTGTCAGATTTAAGAGTCCTGCCACCTCCAGACGCCGGTCCCTGGTCAGGTACATGTTGTAGAGGAACTCCTTCTCCAGCTCCAGGGTCTGGTGTTTGGTGTATGGACACCTTTTCTTCCTGGTGGACTTGGCGTAGATCCAACTAGCTGCTGGATTGTCTGCAGAAAAAAAAGACACAGGGGTTGCAGAGATTTTTACTTGAACTGCAAGCCAGCTGCTGCATGGTGTGTGTGAGCGTGTGTGCTGTAAGGAGTTCAAAGACTGACATAAAAATCAGAGAAAATATTCTCAGGAACAAATTTTATGAGCCCGCAACTTTTGGCTCATTAGAAAAAGAAACAATACCACATGCTCCAAACACAGGTCCATAAATAAAGACAGTTCTTTTCTTTCTTATATTAGTCCTTTTAGCAAACAGTTAAAGAGTTGCTTATTATGCCCTCATTTTACCCCTTCTTTCATTTTTAATAATTTAACATAATTTGACATTATGTAAAATTATGTTTGTGGTTTGTGATGTAGCTAAGATGAAAATGTTTTTTTGGGAAGACAGCGAGCAGCAATAAATATACCCAATAAAGTGTAAATCTCTGTGTGAGAGCCTGCAGGCAGAGCAGGTTGGTGAAAAGCCAACTCATTTTTAGAATTATTAAACTGCAGTTGGTGGAGGGATATATGAACCTGTGACTGATCTAAAAATGCTTTATTGGCCACTTAAAAAAAAGAGAAAGTAAAGCAGAAAGCCAGAGAGTGAAATTATAGTTAGACAGACAGACAGCAACAAGTATTAAGACATCTTTGCTCACTTTGCTGGGCACAGATCCCCTGCAAGGCTTTATTTACCATGAAGTAGATGAATCCTGGCTATTTAAAATGCTTTAAACCTAATTTATGACCAGCTAATATAAGTTTATAGTGTTTTATTTAATTGCACATAACAATAAACCAAAAGTCTATTTACAGAAAGTTATGATGTAATGCCAAGAAAAAAGAAAAACAATAATAGCCAATAAAATGTATTATTATTATCATTATCATTATTATTATTATTATTATTATTATTATAGTAGTGGTATTACTACTATTATTATTATTATTATTATTATTATTATTATTATTATAAGCCCAATCATATTGTTTTGCTTCATGTCATGTATTTTTTCGTGTTCTTTTGTCATTTTTGTTTGTTGTAATTCAAAGTTTTTAAAAAAGAAAATACTTTTATGGATCTCAAGTTAAAATACTATTATTATTATTATTATTGTTATTATTATTATTATAAAGGTTATTTGTTGCTGTTTGAGGCAGGCTGCATTGTGCAAGCTACAAACAGTGAAGGGCCTACAGTATAAATCATTAAGGTCGTTTTGGATTGACATGCTTATAAAAATATATTGGCTATTTTTTTGTATTTATTTTTTTTGCACACTAAGCTTGGAGCATTAATTGCATAACATAGAATAAATCATCAGTCTACTACAGTACAGAGACATGCAGCACAAGCTTTTATACCTGTGTTTTTCTCCTGAGTGGCAAATTGTTAAATAACAGCAATAGCACCTTCATTATTTTAATGGACAATAAAGTTTTATATTTTACCGTTTACAAGACATTTATTGGGCTATAAAAGTCACACTTAGCCTACTTACTTAGGCCACAGTCACCCTCCCTGTCACACACACACACACACACACACACACACACACACACACACACACACACACACACACACACAGAAACACACACACACACACCTGTGTATTACCACTATTTAAATGCTAATAAACATTCCTGAGTATAGTCTATATCTGGGTTTTCTGGGTCAATCTGCTGCTTTGTTTTTCTCTCCTCGTCCTCTGTCATTTAACAATTTGCCACTCAGGAGAAAAACGCAGGTATATGGGCTTGTGCTGCATGTCTCTGTACTGTAGTAGACTGATGATTTATTCTATGTTATGCAATTAATGCTCCAAGCTTATTGTGCAAAAAAATAAATAAAACAAACATAGCCAATATATTTTTATAAGCATGTCAATCCATATATATCCAAAACGACCTTAATGATTTATACTGTATAGGCCCTTCACTGTTTGTAGCTTGCACAATTCAGCCTGCCTCAAACAGCAACAAATAACCTTTATAATAATAATAACAATAATAATAATAATAGTATTTTAACTTGAGATCCATAAAAGTATTTATTTATTTTTTTTAAATTTGAATTACAACAAACAAAAATGACAAAAGAACACGAAAAAATACATGACATGAAGCAAAACAATATGACTGGGCTTATAATAATAATAATAATAATAATAATAATAATAATAATACCACCACTATAATAATCATAATAATAATAATAATACATTTTATTGGCTATTACTGTTTTTATTTTTTCTTGGCATTACATTATAACTTTCTGTAAATAGACTTTTGGTTTATTGTTATGTGCAATTAAATAAAACACTATAAACTTCTATTAGCTGGTCATAAATTAGGTTTAAAGCATTTTAAATAGCCAGGATTCATCTACTTAATGTTTGTAGCTTGCACAATGCAGCCTGCCTCAAACAGCAACAAATAACCTTTATTTAATAATAACAATAATAATAATAGTATTTATATATATATATTTTAACTTTCATTATTTTAATGGACAATAAAGTTTTATATTTTACCGTTTACAAGACATTTATTGGGCTATAAAAGTCACACTTAGCCTACTTACTTAGGCCACAGTCACACTCACACACACACACACACACACACACACACACACACACACACACACCTGTATATTGCATTGTATATATGCACATTCTTAAATGCTAATAAACATTCCTGAGTTAGTCTATATGTGGCTTTACCTGGGTCAATCTGCTGCTTGGTTTTCCTCTCCTCCTCTTTTTTGGGCTCCGGCTTGGCACCGAGCTCCTCCACGGTGCCAAGCCGCTCTAGGACCACCTCGGTCGGCCTGGAGAAGCTGGAATCCTCGGGGCTGTGGTGGGACTGTGGAGGTGAACTCTCGGGTTTAACCGGCTCGTACCTCGGGCTCGGCTCGGACAGGTCACCCTGAGCCGAGGAGAAGTGCACCAGAGAGGTGTCCGAGGAGGCGGGAGTCGAAGCGCTCTCCTCCCAGCAGCGCACGAACCTGCTCTCCGAGGCCGCCGAGGACGCGTGGTGCTCGGCGTGGCTGTGCGTCTGCGCGCCGTAGTAGGGGTGGTGGTGGGGATGGTGGTGGTGGCTCAGGAGGTGATGTGGATGGAAAAGGCCCGGGATGGAGGCTCCTTGGGCGGACTGCAGCTGCGGAGACGAGGGTGCAGAGTTAGTGGAGGTGTTGGCCCAGGGAGAAAACCCGTTTAAGCTCGTTTGTTTGTTGGAAAAATGTGAAAAATCCGGAATGTGTGCTCCGGATCCAGGGGTCCCCTCCTCCTCCTCCTCCTCCCCGGCTGCAGCAGCTCCTCTCCGGCCTGGCTTCACGCAGCCTCCCGCTGAACCCTGCAGACCTCCAGGGATGAAATGCGCACCGAACGGCTCCTCGCTCTGCAGCCCCATCATGGAATAATAATTCGTTAGCGACATGTTTATTATTTTATTATTTCAATAAAAAGAAAGTGCGACTGTAAAACGTTAGATGGGGCTGCTATAGTGGCTTATACATCCTCCCACTAAAATGGTAGTATTTTTTTTTTTTTCCTCTCCTTACCTTCTCCTCGGCTGCTTATTGGTTCCACCGAGGATCACATGGTTTACACTGTATTTACCCGGTATATAGGGAATAAATCTAATCCTTCTTTTGTGCTCAGATATGTGATAATAGGCCTGTAGCCTGTCTGCCAGATGGGCCTGCTGGATGATGCCTAAAGGCCGAGAGCTTTTTTATTTCACAGCGTTTTACAAGCAGAATAAAAAGTAGCAGAGAGTCGTTTACAAGCTTGTTTGAAGTGCGTGCGTGCGTGTGCGGGTGCGTGTAGTAGTAATAGTAGGTTATTACACACTTTCCTTTATACACTGTTAAGAATTACCCAGTAAAATAACAGTAAAGAACTGGGTTGCCTTTATGTTACTGTAAAATTAACATTATAATACTGTAATGCTGAAATTTACAGCTTTGTACTGTTAATGAAAAATACAGTTTTTTTTTAATTAATTTTACATTATTTTACAGTTAATTTACTGTTTAAAGATACATTATATAGCTGTTTTTTTCACCTTTCTTTTACATTAAAAAAAAGAACATGTTAGTCAACACCAGCAAACACTTTACAGAAGCATTATATTTTAGCTGCAGTAGAAAAATGATCCACATGCATTAACACCATCTAGAAATTTAAAACACAGATGCAGAAATTAAGACAGCAATGAGTGCAGAGAGACAACTACAGCATGCACATTACAATCTGCTCCTTAAATACTCTTAATTCAATTCCCTGCACAGACAAACCACAGCTGCACTGTTAAGAATTTCCCAGTAAAATAACAGTAAAGAACTGGGTTGCCTTTATGTTACTGAAAAATTAACATTATTATACTGTTAATGAAATTTACAGCTTTGTACTGTTAATGAAAAATACTGTTTTTTTTTTATTAATTTCACAGTATTTTACAGTTAATTTACTGTTTAAAGATACATTATATAGCTGTTTTTTTCACCTTTCTTTTACATTATCTTACTGATTTGTTTTAATGCACTATTTATTTTTTGCATACATTTTAATAAACATTACTTTTTGCCTAGATGAATAGACTTAGCAGGTTACAGACATAGGAATAGTCACACTAAATACAATTAAAGGTTGTTAGGAAAAAGGCTATAATAGACTTGTTGTGTGTCTCTGTCTGGCTACAAGCACAGAATGCAAACCAGAACAACATGTGAGTGAAGAACAATAAAGATAATTCACTGATTTTACAATCATGTACAATGTACAAGCCTCACATGAGCAGATCAGGTCCCAGAACTCAACAAATACTGCATGAAGCTGTTACTGATGAGACTTTAGACAGTTGATCAGCAGTAAAGTGCTGTTTTTTAAGAATGCATTATAATTTAATATAATTAATTTAACAGGTTTTCTTTTGTATTAACAGTAAAGCACTGTTTTTAGCAATAACAGGTTAATACTGTTGAAATCCTGCTGGAAATTAACAGCAGTTGTTTACAGTGCAGAAAATGAAAGCTTATAATTAGTGATACAAACACGTCTTTTTGTCGCCTCAGAGACTGATGGAGATTCTCAGAGGATGAGGTGGTGTGTTTTGGTGTTTTTCTGTGTCTGGACATGTGATTTCCTTCATCTTCATCTAACAATGGAAATATTGTGTATTTCTTGGAAAAACTGAGGAGAAACTCTCCTTTCTTGAACTTCATGTTGGATGATGCGCAAAGTGAGCTTTAATTAGATTTATGTGCCCTTTCAGCTACCTATTATCTGATTTTCTTAAGCTTTTAGTTATTCATTTATTTACATAGTTACTCACGGACATAGCCTACTCATTGATTAATTGTCTATTATAGCCTATTATTTATTTTATTTTATTTAATGTATTTCTTGGGGAATTGAGGAGGAACTGTCCCTCGAAGTCCATGTTGGATGTCGCTATGTGAGCTCTACTTGGATTTATGTCCCCTTTCAGCTACCTATTATCTGATTTTCTTAAGCTGTTATTTTTATTTATTTATTATTTATTTATTTATTTATTTATGTATTTATTTATTTTTACATACTCACTGACATAGCCTACTCGTTAATTAATTTACTATAATTTAGCCTACAATTATATGTTGCCTGCTTGCTCAAAGTTGCATGGATTTTATTTTTTTTAAAGACTATTATTTATTTATTTATTTACATACTTACTCACTGACATAGCCTACTCATTCATTAATTGACTATTATTTAGCCTATTATTTATTTATTTATTTATCTTTGGATGTTTTCCTGTTAAGACCAGTCGTCCACTCCAATTTTCGTGAATTTGAATTTTTCATTAAAAAAAAACAACTGAAAGATTAAGTGCACCTTAAAATAAAATAAAAAAAAACATTTAATACCTCGTTGGATTATCTGACAAATGCATCGTCATGAAGGTGAAAACAGAGCTGTTTTTCCTTTCTTAATATTGGAGGATCAATCTGTGGCCTATACTCCAGATGATGCAACTCAAAACACATATTTGTCACCATACCAGTTAGTTTGAAGACTTTCTCCAGATTCCTCGTCTCCATGTTTGAGTGTGAAAGTGAACTCCTATTGGCTGGAGCAGCAGGATGACCAGCAGGATGTTGAACTGCTCTGTAAATCTTCTAGCAGCCTCCTCTTCTCTAACATAGACCTTGATCTCTGTCTCCTGTGTCCTCTGTCTCCACCTGCTGGCTGGATGAGTTAAACCCATGAGCACCAGCTCTCTGCAGGAAGGAGTCCTGAACTTCATATCATATCAGAACTGTATCATAAGAGAATTCAGCAGGCAGGCACTTTAATACATTCTGTTTTTATTTATTTATTATTATTATTAAACTCTGTCAACTGGTCTCAGTAATAAAATGAAGAAACACATGAATCAGCACTTATGATTTAATTTATCTGGACCCTCCAGAGGATGGAGGCCACAGGGATGTTATAGCAGTAAATACCTCTAGATGGCAGTAACATCATGGCTGCTCTGGTGGAGGAAGAGGTCAAGCTCAACCTGCAGCAGTATACTGTATATATATGTATGATTATACCTGGTTTTAGTATTTAATTCTACTGTCTTTTATTACCTTTTTTTAACATGTTCATGCATGAGAGTATGTATGATCTATGCTCTATGCATTGTGACTTTGGTATGTTGTGTTGGTATGTTCATCCTGCAGGGAAATTAAGTATATCTTATCTTATCTTATATACATAGATTGATATATAGATATAGATTTTGCATGCATTGATTGCATGCATGCACGCCCAAAATGCATTTCCATTAGAGATGGAAATCTGTTAGTGAAGTATTATTATTAATACTACTGCATTTACTCTTACTATTGCTATTATTTTTCACTATTTATATTACTTTTATTATTACATTATGTCTATTACTGTTACTGTTACAATGGCTTTGTTATTGATGTTACTTATAAATAGATAGATAGATAGATAGATAGATAGATAGTACCTTTATTGATCCCGAGGGAAATTCAAGTTTCCAGCATCACAGTTCCATAGAGCAAACATATTAGTAAAAATGGCACAATTAAGTAGTATAAAGTATATATATATATAAAAGAAAAAATATACTAGATATAAAAAATACCAGGAGATGAAGAAAACTGTTAAAAATGAATATAGTGCAGGGTTATAACTGAGATACGAGACTATTAAAAATGTGAATATAGTGCAAAAAAGTGATATAGTGCTGGATAATGAAATATAGGAGATATACAGTAGAGACCAGGGGGATTAATAAATGTCATATATGGAATATAATGCAGGATAAGAACTGAGGAAGAGAGTTTTTAAAAAAATAGACTAAAGTGCAGAATAAAGCTGTACATTTATACATTTGTAGATTACAGTAAAACCAGTCTATAAAGGTGCAGAGGTTCCACCTGGTAACACTTTACAAACATTGAAAAATATAATGCATTTGTAAGCAGACATGTAGATATTTTAAGTGCTTATTATAATGTAGAATATTTGTCAACAATTATAATTTCTCCTTTGCAGATATATTTTATATTATTACAGCTGTGTTTTGTCGTTCATTATCTGTTTATACGCCAGCCTGCAGTGTGTTATAAACCATTTATTACATGTTTATATAAATGCTATAGAGGGAGGATAAAGTAAAGCGTTGCTCTTTCACTGTTATATCTATTAATATTACAGATACTGCTATTATTGCAACTACTACGACAACAACTGCTGCTCTAACTACCGCTACAGATCTCTACTACTGCTGCCACTTTCTCCCAGCAATAATGCTGCTAAAATACAACTGCTACTGCTACAAACACTACAACTATTGCCCCTAATACTGCCTCTTCAACTACTTCTACTATTAATACTATTTGCACTACAATAACTACACATATGCCTGTTTCTACTACAAGTTCTATTACTTTCTATTTGCATTAGATTATTGTTATTACATTATCCATTTCTTTAAGGCGAAAAAAATCTTTAAGTTAAAAAAAAGAATAAAAAAGATAAAAACACCACAATATTATTATTAAAAATAATTTGAATTTGAATTGTATTGTATTTATTGTATTTCTATTAATATTATAGATACTGCTATTATTGCAACTACTACAACAACTGCTGTTAGCTCTACTATTTCTGCTGCTGGTACTAATATTACTACTGCTATAAATCTCAATATACAACTAAAACTGCTGCCACTTTCTCCCAGCAATAATGCTGCTAAAATACAACTGCTACTGCTACAAATACTATTACCACTACTGCTCCTGATACCTACTGCTCCTGATACTGCCTCTTCAACTACGTCTACTATTAATACTATTTGCACTACAATAACTACACATATGCCTGTTTCTACTACAAGTTCTATTACTTTCTACTTGCCTACGATTATCGTTATTACATTATCCATTTCTTTAAGATTAAAAAAAAAAAAATAAATAAGATAAAAACAGCACAATATATATAAATGAGTCAGTTTAAAACATGCCTGTGTTGGTGAAAATAAAAGTCTCTATTGCTGGAGTTTATTGTATGTATTGTATTTCTATTTAATATTATAGATACTGCTATTATTGCAACTACTACAACGTCTGCTGTTAGCTCTACTATTTAATTTAATGTAATTTAATTATTATAAATCTCAATATACAACTACTACTGCTGCCACTTTCTCCCAGCAATAATGCTGCTAAAATACAACCGTTACTGCTACAAATACTATTACCACTACTGCTCCTGATACTGCCTCTTCAACTAATTCTACTATTAATACTATTTGCACTACAATAACTACACATATGCCTGTTTCTACTACAAGTTCTATTACTTTCTACTTGCCTACGATTATTGTCACATCATCCATTTCTTTAAGGTTAAAAAACAAGATAAAAACAGCACAATATATATGAATGAATCAGTTTAAAACCTGCCTGTGTTGGTGAAAATAAAAGGCTGTAGTGTTGGAGTTTATTGTAGGTCATTAGCTGAATTCCTTCAACAGAAACACAACCTCTCCTTTCATCTCCTTGTCTTTCTTTTTTTACGTCACACACACTCAGACCGAGTGAATGTGTGAGACAAAGACAGAAAGAGAAGGAGAGAGACAGCAGACGGTCTGTATTGCCCCAATAAAAGTCATTAAGCTGAGGGGGGATGCTGGTTGGTTGTTTTTCGGTTCAAGGTGCAGCCTTGGACTCACTGTGTGTTTCTGCTGTTGTTCAAAGTCTGGGTCGAGAATCACATCACAAAGCAGCTATTTTACTACTTTTTACTTATTTTTCTTTTTTTATAGTTTGACACTTAGATTTTATATCAGTGTAACCTGGGGCAGCAATTACCTGCAGAACAATCTGCTCTTTAGTGTGGTTGTTGTGTTTACGATTACTAAAAACGTGAGCCTGTTTAATTGTGCTCCTGGGTATACTTTCTGTTGTGATCACAGATGATGTTTTCATTTTATTACCATGTAAAAACATTCAACACAACATCCTGGGAATGGCCTCAAACGACACATTTAAAATAAGTAATATAGTTTGTGTATTTTTATTGACATTTTATTTTATAAAAACTAATTTGAAAAAGCATCTGAACCGGTTTGTGCCGCAGCTGAGAGGCTAAAAATTCCCATTTGTAATCTAACAATCAGACGAAATCTAATCTCTAAATGTCACATGAATTTGTTTTCGAAGGTTTGAATCCTTTGTGAATTAGAAATGCAGTTTAAAAAGTCTCGTAAATCGCATCATAAAACTTAACTCGAGCTTTTTACATCAAATTAAGGATTACACACTTTTAAAGCTCTTTCAACGGAAACAAGAAACACTTAATCTTATACAGATATTTTATCAAACATTTTAATACATTGTCTTCAAGTGTATGGAAATATAATACATGAATATACTGAAATTCAAATTGAGTAATGTTGCAATAAATGCAAAGACACATATAGGTACAAAAGTAGAAGATAGGCATTAAATAATGTCACATTATTATTATTATTATTATTATTATTATTATACAGTCAGTCTTTACAGTCTTTTACCTAAAATCACAGAAGCAATATTAACAATACTAATAACAAATGTCACAGATATCAGAATACTTAATTCAGATTGTCTTCACTTGCCTTAAATGATTGTATTTATATGCTAAATAGATGGTTAAATATGACTTTATGAGGTATAAGTATATCATCATTTAGGGTGAGTTGCCGTAAAGTGGGACACCTAAGCTCAAACAAATAAAAATCAATAAAACTATTGATATTTAATGTCTTTATAATATGCCTGAATGCTTCAAAACTATTATATTCATTATTATTTATTTATTTATTATTATTTACAGTCTTATTGTTTGTTTGATGTTGTTTGATTCTCCACGTAACATCCACACATAAGCCTCGGTTTTGTAACAGCAATGACATTGTAAAATTACTGAACATGACATTACACATTTAGAGTGTTTTCTACATTAATTAAGGTGATTTTTAGGTCTTTTAAAAGACTTTTCAGTGTCCCACATTTCAGACATGACTGTCCCACATTAGAAAATCAAGATTTGTCTGATAAAACTTGGCATGAGAGAGTACTGATATGGCTACCATTTATTTTATGAGTGTGATATCTGCATTTTCTTTCATTTTTCACATCCTAAATGAAATCTGAAATGCAAAAAAAAATGTCCCACATTAGGCTAATTCACCCTTAATTATAAACATATTTACATGAGGATTTATAATTAAATAATCAGGACAGCAATACAAATAGATAGGAAATATCTCATTTACAGACATATCATTAGATTGTCAACAGTGCAAGTCAACACCAAAACACACACAACAAACATGAATGAGAAATGTAGAGTCAAAAACTCGAGGCTCCACAGACGAGCATATAAAGAGCATCTGTAGTAGATGTTTCCCTGTATTTAGTCTTTTTGAAAGGAAAGGGATAAAGAGTTATGTCGTCAGTATTTATCGGACATAAAGGCAGATAGAAGGTTCATTTCTTTAACAATAAGCCACTTTACTTCAGAGAGACGTCAGGTTTAAATGAGGCAAGAGGAGCAGCAGGAGTGTTTCCTTCATGAAGAATATTCAACAGAGAATCAGGCCTAAACCTGAGCCTTCCAGTTCTCCTTTGATGGCAGGACAACATGTTGTTTTTACTTTTTATTTATGTCTCTGTTAACCTGCGTATGCACGGTCTGAACGATACAGTGCTGTGACATTAAAAGAAAGACTGTCTCTTACTTCAGAACAGGTGATATCCTGCGTGGTGGTGGTGGTGGTGGTGGAACAGCAGTGTCTTGCTTTTCAGTTTCTTCTCTTTCATTCTTCTGTTCTGGAACCAGATTTTCACCTGTCTGGATCAGCCAAGGATAACATGTTTTTACCATTTCATTTCTTTATGCTGTTCTAGCTGAGATATGAGTTTATGTTAAAATAAAAAGCAACATATCTGACAGAATATTCTGTAATTGCATGATGTTACTCCACAGTTTTATTCATTCTAGGAGATATTATTGTGTTGTTAGTATTTATTATTATGGATGTTTACTTTATTTGGACTTGTGTTCTCTTTTGCCAGTTATTTGTTTAGTTGAACTATTTTCTTATTTTTAGTTTTTTGCGTAATTGGTATTTTAGTTTTCTTTTGTATATGAATTGGGTAAAACAGTGAGGCACCCACAGTTAGGTAGGTAGATAGGCAGGTATAGGAGCAGCATGCACCTGGTTGGGCTTACGGTTTCTTACCAGAACTAGAGACAAATTGTGAAAAACCAAGCATCAAAAATGTCCCAGAGCCCAAGTTGACCTCTTCAAATGTCTGAGCAACAGTCCAAAAGCCAAATCTATTCAGTGATACTGAGGAGGTGCAAGGTTAGATGTGTTCATTGTGTCCCAGGCAGCAGCTTGTATTTTACAGATGTTAACACACATGTTAGATCTGGGGTCCAGGATGAAATTTAATTAAAGAAATATTGCAACATGCACGCACCGATCTGTCAGGCGCAGAAGGCGGGACAGCTTCATGCGTCTGTCCTTGTTGATGTAAATGTTGAGTAGAAACTCTCTCTCCAGCTCTCTGATCTGCTGCTTGGAGTAAGGACAGCGCTTCGTCCTCCTCACACTGGGCTCTGCTGAAGAGACAGAGAGACAGAGAGAGGAAATTAAAAGGGTTATTACCAAAAAATGACCCAACAGTAAATTTAAATAAATGAAATACAACAGAACTATAATCCATCTTTAAAATTAGAATAGATCCAGTGTGTCTAATGTGGTCGGAGGGGACCCAACTCTTCCAAACACCAAAAAAGAAATGAGCAACAACTTTTAAACTGACTCACAGAAATAAAAATGAGTTTAATTTAAATGATTTTTAACTTTTAATTTAAGGTGAATGTCAAGGTCTAAGAGTCCAAACTCAGAGACTCAAAGACATTAACATGACCTCCATGCTGTGTGACTGTTTTAGTGAAGCCAGAGTCTGAAATTAATTAATGCTCTCATGCATTAGTCTGCAAATCTGTGAGTCAAACAGCATCTTATTGAGGCCCTCATGCATGGTTAGTACCATGTGACTGTTTACTATGTCAACAGCTAGCCACTATCAGTTAGACGTGCAGCTACAATGGCCTACAAATGGAGAGAAAATTGGAACATTAACTAATTTTATTGTGTAAACTGATAAATAATCACATTTATCAGCACATATAAAATAGTTCATATGAAAAGCACATTTTTTAAAACGTATAACCATCATCATGTAGCTACGCTGTGTATATTTGACTTGAGAGAGATTATATTAAATACATTCTTTAGATTTTAGACATTTAGAGAAGAAAGAAAGTTTAGCAAAGAAAAGTTTGTGTTGTTGTTAATGGTTATATATATGTTTACATGTACATAATCATCCAGCATATATATCCATTCAGTATTTATTTCTTTGCACTATTTGCATTGTTTACAACGTACACTTGACTTGTAAACGTTTTATTTTATTTCTGATTCTATTGTTGGTCATTGCTGCTCTTTATATATACATATATATATTATACATATAAATATGTATATATATATGTGTATATATATATACACATATTTATATGTGTATATATATATATATATATATTTATATAATGTTTATATAGATACACCTATTTTATCACCACTTGTGTACATAACAGTTCTGTCTAGTCCTCGTCTTTATTTGTCCAGCTTTGTTGTCCTGTCCCCATAGCTGTTATTGTTATTGTTTTTCTTTTTTCTGTGTAAGTAGCTTAGTTTAGAGAGATGCGTAAAACCAGAGTCAAATTCATATACTTGGCAAATAAAGCTGATTCTGATTCAACTAATACATGATATTAGACTGAAAAAACACAGAGTAGCAGCCTGTACAGTAAATAAACAAATACATGAATTAAATATTAGTCTGTTTGTTTGCCTGAAAGATCGATAATTAAATTACTTTTATGGCTGCCCAGTTTGGGCCTATTTTAGCAGCATTTCACGTGCCAACATGTTCCTTTCAGGAGTTGCTTGAAGATCTATAAATGATAATACATATTTATATATACCATAATATATTTACTGAAACACGTAGGATATCAAGTTATTAGTTGTAGGCCTATCTCTCTTGACCCATGCGCATAGTGGAGTTTCCAAATTGTCTCCACATGCTCTCATTTAGGAGTTGCACAGTTTATCTACATGTTCTCAGTGAACTTCTACATTAAAGTGATGAACACATTAATGCATCAATAAGTATAATCCAATAATATACATTATTCTGCATATTGGTACTTTTATATTTGGTACTTCACAGCTGAAGTAGGCGAGATTGGAGCAAATATGATTAAAAAAAAGTTATATTTATAAGACGGTCGCTATATTGTGACAGTATAGTAGTCTACTGGATCACTTCCACTCACCCTGGGCCTTTCTGGAGTCTCCTCCTCTGCTCCTGGATGAAGGCTCATCCTCCTCGTCCTCTTTCCCAGCCTGAGGTGACTCTGACCCGGTGTCACAGCTCCGGTTCGTCTCTCTCTGCTGTCGGCTGCAGCAGCCAGGTGGAATAATCTGCACTCTTGCATCCACTCCATCATCTTCTGCTGCTGCTGCTGCAGCTGCAGACTCGAGGAACTGGTCGAAGCCCTCCGGCAGGACTCTGCTCCTCCTCTCTGCTGCAGCCGGGATCAGGAGCTGTGAGTCCGGACTGAACGCTGTGTATCCACCGGAGAAACTCCGCGCGTCTCCGGAGAACGGCTGTGCGTAAAGGTCTCCAGAGGTGATGGGATGGTTCACCGGGTGGAGAGTCCATGTCCACGGAGGAAGAGGAGGAGGAAGAGGAGGAAACGGTGAAGTGATGGAGCCAAAGTCCGACTGTGACGGATAGGAGCAGCTCGGTAAATACATGGACAATTAAAAATACTTTAAATTCTAACAGCTTGTGTTTTAACAGTCATAAACAGGGTGAGATGTCTACCCTGTTTCCACATGGACACAACAAATCAGTTGTTATTATAATAAAGTTAATAAAAAGCTCTGCATCGTGACCCCTGAAAGTTCAAACTACAAACATAATATAGCCTATAAATAAAAAGCCTTATCTCCCCACCATCTCTTCATCATTACACCTAATGAAGCCCTTTGCAAAGTGCAGAATAGTCTTTGACCTTGAGCCTGCCCAAACTGCCTCTGCTCTTTTGCATGCACACATTGTCATGAGACCTCTTAGATATTTCCAACTCTAAAACCACACCCAGATGTTCAAGAGTAAATCTCTTGGAATAAACAAGTCCTGCAGAAAGAAAGCTGTACTTCAAAAGCCAATTTTAGACATCTGTAACTGAGGCTTATAGTTGGGGGTTAAATGCACATTAGAGCCCTTTAAATAGTTTTTATCGTCTGTGATCACCCATCCTCTACTAATGAGAGATGATAGAAGCTGACTGCTGTCTGTTAAGCTTCATCTCATCTTTTTTTTATTGAAATATTGTGGCTTATTGATTGATAAGTATAATTTAGGTCAGCAACAATATTCAGTTTTATTTACAGAATACAGTCAGGTACTATACAACTTTGTAACAGTGTCATCAAGGTGTCAAATAATGTGTTTGATGGGAAAATTATCATTTTACTCAATAAGGCTCAATTAATCTGACATTTTGCTGACAGATTTGTGCCAAAACATTGTGAAAAATATTAACATTTGCTTTAACAACTTGTATAAAACTACCAATATGTTATGAAATACCATTATCAGCTCAGTATTTTGCAAACTAATTATCTCTTCAGCTCTTTTCTTTCTTAAATTTAATTATTTTTTACTTTGATGGTGGATTTTTTTGCATCATGATCATCACCAACTAATTGTTAATCGTCCTTTTAATAGATGCAACGCCTCACTGAATACTGTTAGGAAGACAAACTTTACAACTTCAGACTTTACTCTCACATCTGATTAATTTTTAAGTTTGCAAAGTAATCAATATTATTAATAGCAACAGTGCAGTATAGTATAGTAGTAGTTAATTGTAGAAGCAAGTTTCCCATCAGCCACCATACATAATTACTGACTAGTAAAGAGTACTAGTTGTTTTAGAAGTACCAGCAGTAACACAACCAGTACTGGTAGCAGACGAGCAGTAGAAGTATTAGCCGAGCAGTTGTCGTGAGGTTACATGATGAAATATAAGAGCTCTGTCTGTAACAGGAAACCCTTGTGTTGTTGTTTTAGGGGATTTTCCCAGTTATTGCTCCACAAATCTATGTAAAGGACATTTCTTATTTTATGCATTCACTCATCATGAGGATGTCTCCGTGAAACACATCAGTGTGTTGTTCTGCAGAGAGAAAGGTCATTGACACTTAAAGTTAACGCCAAGAGGTATATGTTTTTAGATGTTCTCAGGCTACTGTACAGTATATAGACCGTGTAATAGGTTGGATTGTGACACACACACTTTGACCAGCCCTATAGGCAAAGCTGATGATGTCACAGTGATGCTGAATATAGATTCATGTGACAGAAAATAATGTCTCAATGACACTGATTAAGGCTTCTTAACACGCACACTCACGCAGGCTCAAGTAAAGACCGTTAGTGTAAGAGCTGTCAATCGATTCAAATATTTAATTGTATGATTGTCCATAGTTAATCATGATTAATCGCACATTTATCTGTTCAAAATGTACCTTAAAGGGAGATTTGTCAAGTATTTAATACTCTTATCAACATGTGAGTGGACAAATATGCTGCTTTATGTAAATGTATGTATATATTTATTATTGTAAATCAATTAACAACACAAAACAATGACAGATATTGTCCAGAAACCCTCACAGGTACTGCATTTAGCATAAAACAATATGCTCCAATCATAACATGGCAAACTGCAGCCCAACAGGCAACAACAGCTGTCAGTGTGTCAGTGTGCTGACTTGACTATGACTTGCCCCAAACTGCATGTGATTATCATAAAATGGGCATGTCTTTTTTTGTACTTTTTTTAGACTATTTCTTTGACCTTTTTCTGACTTTCTTTTTTTCTTTTACTTTTTTTTCAGACATTTTTTAGCCTTTTTTGACATTTTTCCTAATATTTTTCAGACTTTATTTACAAACATTTTGTTCGGACATTTTTCTGAGTTTTTCAGACTTTTAAGTGGGCATGTCTGTAAAGGGGAGACTCGTGGGTACCCATAGAACCCATTTACATTCACACATCTGGAGGTCAGAGGTCAAGGGACCCCTTTGAAAATGGCAAGCTAGGATGACGTGGTTGGTACCGATGGATTCATTAGGTTTTCTAGTTTCACTCTAGCTTTAAAACTGAGTTGCTACAACCTAAAAATCACAAGTTGCATTAATGCGTTAGTTAAATTAGTGGCATTAAAACAAATTTGCGTTGATGCGCTATTATCGCGTTAACTTTGACACCTTTAATATGTTGATAAACAAGATTTAACCATCCAGGAAATGGCAGTTGGAGGTTGTTTAAGAGAAGGATGGAAAAGACCAACCAACAACATATAAATCCAATGAGCCGAGGCCTTAAACTACCACAGCAACCTGAGGTAGTTTAAAACCTGAAAACGGGCCTACCAACTAAAATCAAAGTATTAACGATAACATAACAAAAGGCTTTGTGCTGCCGGGCTCTCCCTCTCCTCTCCTCTCCATCTTGTGTAGCCTGTGGACATCTCAGTATCTCAGTTCAGGTTCATTACTTCATTCATCAGGCTCTGGAGAGAGAGAAGACGACAATAGACAGAGGGGCGAGGGAACGCCGTGAGGGCTGGCTTTTACTGGCTGACTGCCTCTCTGTTAGCGTGACTGTCCACAGAAGAGGCCTTGAGTACATGTAGGGGATGTTAATCATGGCCTGGAGTGGCTTTTTCATATGTTCACACCACTGCCATGAAATATAATGCAAATTATCAGCATGTAGATACAGTGGTGGGAAAAAGTCCTCAGATCTTTTACTTCAAAGTACCAGAAATACTGTCCTGTATTCATAATCTAACTTGAGTAAAAGTGCAAAAGTATTAAAAGTACTCATCATGCAGAATAATATATATTATATATTATATTCCTGCTGATGCATTAATAATGTGTTCATCACTTTAATGTTGCAGCTGGTAAAGGTGGAGCTCATTTTAATTACTTTATATAATATACTGGGTAGTTTAATAATAAATAATAATAAATACATCATCATTTATTTATTGATTTTATTTTGTATTAATAATCAAAATCTGCAAGTAGCTAAAGTTATCAAATAAATGTAGTGAAGTAAAAAGTACAATATTTACCTCTAAGATGTGATAGAGTATATCACACGTTTGGGGGCTTTACGATGTTTACAGGAGTAGAAGTAGCATAATATGGACGTTTTACTTAAGTACACTATGTACTTAGTTACTTATCCCCACTGCATGTATGTTAGTTTTGCATGACTGAAAAAAAAATGCAAAATCTTACCAAGTATATTTGTTTAATTAAATATCTCATAACACTTAATATAAGACACCATCACTAACATTTCAGTGAGATATAGGGGCTTGTTTTTAGACAATTCATCTTGAATATCTTCAGTTTGAGCACTGCAGGCTTATTATTATTATAACGAGCAACACTTCTTAATACTAGTGAAATATAGCTCAAAATGTCAGCTAATTTCAAGATCTCTTTTTATTTTGAAAGACCTAAATATTACATCTTATTTCAAGGAATCTTACAAAGTGCAAATTTTAATTTGTTCTATTTGCAGATTTTTTGTTCTTATTACAACAGAAACATCTCGTTTTTTAAACTTATTTTTTAAGTGACCTTTTATCTTTTTTCGCAGAAGACATTTTGACATTTCACAGGAAAAAGTGTGTAAAATAATACAATGGTTGTGCTATTGTTCATGCTGGATCTCGTACTTTCACACTGTCACAGTTTACTGGGACTCTAAGAACGGGGCCATCGTTAATGTTTTACACCATGACAAATCTGCTGTAAAAGATACCAATAGTTCTTATTTGCTAAACAGTGTGTTGTTCTGCTGACGTTTAGTTTTCATTATGACCTACAGTCCTCTGTCTCTAGTGCCTCAGCAGGTGTCTGCTGTACTTGAGACATCTCAGTGGTTGTTTCTCTCATGCTCCTCTGACCAAGAGGACTTTAATGCACATATAGAACTAGACTCCAACAGATTCTTCGCTTGGTGGTTTTGTTTCTGGTTACATCCCATAAATTTAGATAATGTGACTTATAACTTACAGCAATGTAAACTTTTCTGTTTAACATTTAAGTCATTTAGTACTAAAAGGTAATGCACAAACCAGATGTTGCTGTAATATATACATCATGGCTATATTTAGGTCATCACATATCACAGGCTGAAACAGGCTGCAGCAGAAACCCCCTCAGGTGTACAGGCTAAAGCAATATAAATACCTTTAGAGGTGTATAATAAATATTTATGTCTAATTAAAAGACTTAATGCTCAACAGCAAAATAAAAAAAAAGCAAAGCAATTATTTTCAGTTAGCTTTGTGCTTTTATGTTTGCTTACACAACGTTATAACAGGAGGAATTAATGAATGAAGCTCATATAGTTATTATTTATTTCAGTAAAATCAGGTGGGTCGCCATAGTGAACTAAAGTCATTTTAATAATGGATCCAAATCGATTAACAAACAAAAACATATTGATTATTAAATCCACACATCCATTACCACTGCGCGCTATTCTGTAAATAAATACATAATATACAATAATACAATATTGTGCAATTTTGTTAATAGTCTGTTTATTGTCAATACTGTATATACTGCTCCTATTTTTATATTTCCGTATTGTTCATATTTAGTTTCACTTTGTTTAGCTCTTTTTTTTACTGTGTTAGCTGATGCATCTTGTTTCTGCACTAAAAATCATGTAAACTATTTAGTAGTGTTATATTTTCCTCCTCAAACCTTGTTTATAGCTCGCTCCTGTATTACAGGCTTGCAGTAATAATATTTTTTTTGTTTGCTTTTGTCCATTTAATGTAAACTAGTGAAACTCTTCTAGGCTTTAAAACATTTTGTGCATTAAAATGCAACGTTTTGCGTCAACAAGTAACACATATATATATCCTCTTTGCTGCTGCACACTGCAAAGTTCCCCACTGTGGGACTAATAAAGGAATATCTCATTTTATCTTATATTATCTTATAATGTGAAAATAATTCAAATTATGTAAATTAGTCGAAAAATATATATTTTCCTCCTGAATTACAGCTCCTGTATTACAGGCAAGAGCTTTATTTGTATAGCACATTTCAGCAACAATTCAAAGTGCTTTACACAAACATTCAAGAACATTGCGACAAAGTGCAAAAGAACATTAAGACATAATTAAAACAGTTATAAAAACATTAAAGATTAGAAAATAAAAACAAGCTAAAAATAAAAGCTAGGAAAGAAGCTAAAATAGAATATAACACAAGAGTAAAAGCTCTAGTGCAGTATATAAGATCATTATCTGGTTTAATAAAAGGCAGCAGAAGCTAACAGGCTTGCAGCAGTAATAATAGTTTGTAGTCTGCAGTTTTTTTTATTTGTGTTTGCTTTTGTCCATTTAAAGTAAACTAGTGGAACTTTTCGAGGCTTTCAAACATTTTGCGCATTAAAATGCAACGTCAACAAATAACATATAGGAACATAAGGAAGGAAGATAAAGGACAGAACGTTAAAATAATCACATGTTTTTAATAGTGAAATATTCTATAATCCTGCAGAATAAAGGAGTCTTACCGCGTTGAGGCCGAGCAGCAGCAGATCTAGTCCAACCTCTCTGGCTGTGCGTCTCCAGAGTGGACATTTGTCCTCTAAAGCAGGTGTCTCCTGTTTCTGACCGCCAAGTCAAATAAACAGTCAAACCTCCAGACTGAAGTGTCTTTGAACCATGTGGTGTCCACTGGACATGTCCAGACAGCAAATGGTGGCAACAGGATCCTTTCATCCTCACTGGAGAGAGACTGTTAGGTGGATTAAAGGGAGTCCAATATCAATACTAATATAGACTACTGAACAGTAGCACTAAATGAATGCAGAGCTGTGGATTGTTTTATGGATGTTTTAGGTTGTTTTATAATTTTATTCTCAGGTATTGTCTTATTTATTGTGGTATTTATCAACTGTACAATTTATAGATTTTAAGGGCTGAGAGAGAGCCATCAGGGTAAAATGCATTTCATTGCATTTCACTGTACACTGTACTTTTAAATGCATATGACAAAGAAACTTGAAACTTGAAACTTGAAACTTGGCTATTATCCAGCTACAGCTCTAATAATGCAAAAGCATGTTAGATATTTTTAATTATAAGATCAAATGGAGAGAGATTTTTAGGTGGACTAATGGGAGTCCAATATCAATGCTAATATAGGATATTATTAAACTACAGCTCTAATAATGCAAAAGCATGTTAGATATTTTTAATTAGGCGGATAGATCACCACAGTATAAGAAAGACCTAATATAGCCAATTTAGCTCAGTGTGTTTTATTTCTTATGCTATTTTTAATAAAACCTGCATTACAGTTATGTATCATAGACATATGTGACTAATGGGAGGCAATATCAATACTAATATAGACTATTATCAAACTACAGCTCTAATAATGTAAAAGCATGTTAGATATTTTTAATTATAAGATTAAAACTTGGATAGATCACCGCAGTAAGAGAGGCCTAATATAGCTAATTTAGCTCAGTGTGTTTCATTTCTTATGCTATTTTAGTTCATTTATTTTAGTTTTAATGGATCAAGTCAAATTTTATCTTTATTTTTGGGACACTGCATTGCCGCCTGATTTACAGTTAGGTATTATAGACATATGTGACTAATGGGAGGAAATATCAATACTAATATATCAAACAATACACCACAGCTTATAATAATGTAAAAGCATGTTAGATATTTTTAATTAAGATAAAAAAGCAGATAGATCAACACAGTAAGAGAGACCTAATATAGCCAATTTAGCACAGTGTGTTTCATTTCTTATGCTATTTTAGTTTATTTATTTTAGTTTTAATGGACCAATTCAAATTTTACCTTTTATTTTGCCACACTGCGGAATAAAACCTGCAGTACAGTTATTTATTATAGACACATGTCTGTGCTCAGAACAGGCTGGGTCTCATGTAATCAACAAATAAATCTAATGAAGGCTCACTAATAATGCTTTAAAGTAAAGTCTTATCTGTTATTCAAAACATGCACTTAAAGATGAATCTATGCCACACAGACGCCGTCTATTTCCATCTTTCATTTAGAAAAAAAACATTTAAAAGATGATGTGATTATTGTTTGGTGCTCTGTGACTTTGCAGAATCCATTTGTCCCACTACACACAAACACACTTAGTGTGTGTGAGTGTGTATTTGTGTGTGTGTGTACTTTGTGCATTAGCCCAGAGAGTTGTAAAAAATAAAATAAAATAAAAAAGTCCCCTCTTTTCATTTTCATCGAGTGTTTAATTCATTACTGGTTAATGAAACGGAAATAACATCAGCATCAAGATTACTCATCAGTTATAGTATACACAGTGTGTGTGTGTGTGTGTGTGTGTGTGTGTGTGTGTAGGAGAAAGAGAAAGAGATGGGGGGGGGGGGTAAAAAGAGAGAGAGAGTTTTATTAGGCTCATAACTCTTGGGCCTCCTGAGGAAGCTGAGCATTAAAGCTGAAGGCCAAACCTCTGAACACTGCAGCCTAATGTGAAGCAGCTCAGATGGGAGCTGGCTGAGAAAATGCTGCTGAATATCAGAGAGAGAGAGACTCCACGTCTTCACTACATCTCCTACAATGTGATGATAACAGAGGGATGTTAGGAACTATAATATGTTTTGGTTGTGTGACATTCAGCAGCCCAGATTTAAGTCACTTTTACTAAAAGGGAAACTATAAAATGAGTTACTTATATTGTATCTGTAAATCTGTGGTTCTGCTATACTAAAATATGTGCAGTGTGTTGTCTCAAAGAATAAATATAGACCTAATAATAACATGTTTCATAGTTCATGTTGGTGTTTAGCAGGAAAGGGAATTGTTTGTGTTTTTATTAAATTAATAAAAATACATGGTCACATGCATAATAATTACAATATTACCATTAACTGTTTAATTTAAGATGTGATATCATCACAGCTTATAGTGACAACCCAATAAAACATATGTTATTCTCTGCTCTACTGATCAGCTCACATTGAACACTGCACTGAAGAAAGCACAAGTGAAATAATACAATGTGTGCGACATCTAGTGGCGAAAATAGGATTCACATCTTAAAATAGGCTACAGTAAAAAAATAAATAAATAGATAAATAAATGAACAAATAGATAAATGAACGAATAAATAAATTAACAAATAAATATATTAACGAATAAATAAATAAATTAGTAAATAAATACATGAATATTATTTATTAATTTTGATTTATTTATTTGTGCCAGGCCATTATTTGCTGTGAATATTTATTATTTGAGATTACATATTCAGTAATTTTTGTTGATTAATTGCTGGACACTGGAATGAATTACAGGCTATTTGACTCAAGACATTTCAAACAATTTAAATTCCAACTAATAAATATATTTTGTTTTTATTGTTTTAAACTTTTTTGACTAATTAATTAGGTGATTAAGGCTAATTGACAGATCTGTGAAGTTGTTTGTAGTCCTTCCTCTTATTAACGCTTAACCCACCCAACTGACATTTTTCATTTCTTTTGGTGGAAATGTTCTCTGGGCTTGCCTCAGAAGACATTTTCAAATCAGTTTTTCTTAACATACTATGTCTAGTATTTGGGCACACAGGACTATTGTTTTTGCAATAGACGCCATTATATTTAAGGAAAAAACAGTAGTCCCATGTACCCAAATACTAGATAAATTATAGTATTTGGTATCAGAACTCATAAGAAGTTGAATATCAAAGAGATGCTCACAAACGCAGTGTAAAAAAAATTATATTTCATTTGGAAAACATTTAATAAACACAATGTTAGCGTTTTTTCCCTAATTTTTCATATTTTTTTCCTGATTTTGAATATTAATAAAAGCATGATTTTTCATGTGATCTAAAAATTTCAAAGTTTTACTGTTAGATACTTGCCCAAAGTATGCCCATACCAAATTTCAAGACTTTTGACCAATCAATCAAAATCAGGATTTTTTAAATATTAGGGAAAAAAACGCTTATTAAATGTTTTCCAAATTAAATATATGTTTTTTTTACACTGCATTTGTGAGCATCTCTTTGATATTCAACTTCTTATGAGTTCAGATACCAAATACTAGTGTTTAACCCATTTGTGCTCAAAGACTAATTTTAGTATGATAAGGAAAAATGCCACAACATTTGTTCTATTAATAAAAGCGTGAATTTTCATGCGATCTAGAAATTCAAAGTTGTACTGTTAGATACTTGCCAAAAGTATGCCTGCACCAAATTTCAAGACTTTTGACCTATCAGAACAAATGTTGTGGCATTTTTCCTTATCATACTAAATATAGACTTTGAGCATAAATGGGTTAACAGAAAAGACTACAACGCAAAGGACTCTGGGAAACTGCTCCCGGGGCGACGTCATCCGTGGGTTACGTCCGTTACGTCATCACGCAGCTTCAACAATACCCTCCTGCCTGCAGCGTGACAGCTGAGATGTCAGTGAAGGTAACAGCAGATAAAGCCTAAAGTGTTTGTTGTGTTTGTTTAGTTTCTACTCTAACTTTACTAAATGAGCATTAAACAGGAACTCTTAAACATCACATCATGTAAGTATTTATTTAAATTAAAGGCTTAATGATGAAGAACAACCTTAAAGAGAGAGAGAGAGTAGTGTGTTGTTGTTAGCATTGTAGCAGCTAACTATGCTAACGTCTGGTAACGTTATACAGCAGCTAGCTGTTAGCATGATGCTAAGTTACACTTAAGGTGTGTTTAAGTCACATTAAAGGTGTTAGTCTGGTACAAAGATGGTTATATAACGTTTCTGTTGCTTGTTAGCAGTGTGTGTTAGCTGGAAACGAGACTTTACATTAATTTACATACATTTACATCCATAATATTAACTAGAGATGCATTTACATCTGATCCATAATATTACTGTTAACTAGAGATGCATTTACATCTGATCCATGACATTACTGTTAACTAGAGATGCATTTACATCTGATCCATGACATTACTGTTAACTAGAGATGCATTTACATCTGATCCATGACATTACTGTTAACTAGAGATGCATTTACATATGATCCATAACATTACTGTTAACTAGAGATGCATTTACATCTGATCCATGACATTACTGTTAACTAGAGATGCATTTACATCTGATCCATAACATTACTGTTAACTAGAGATGTATTTGCATATGATCCATACCATAACTGTTAACTACAGATGTATTTCACTGTGGTTTCTACCCTTTCATCCTTCCCTAAAGCCTACATATAAACCATTGTGTTAATATTCATATTCCAGTAATGATGTACCTTTGTATTTTGATGCTGTGGCAGCATTGTTCTGGAAACTTTCTTGCCAATAAAGCCCCATTGAATTTGACTGTGAGAAGACTAGAGCTAAATCATGTATTTGCCTGCAAGCAGATATACAATGGGAGGTCTTAAAGAAAAAACAGTTAACGTTGTAACATTACTATTATGTCTGATGACCACCTTGGGGCTATAGCTAACTTCAAATCTGTTACCATCTTAGTTTAGAAAAATTACACAAGTAGAGGTCTGCACTTTTTTTTTAACTCCAAGTAATGTGCTGAAAATGTTGACGCAAACCACACAAACTTAATGCAAATCAACAAAGCCAATTATCTCATTGAATATTGCCTCTTACTCTGCTTAAACTCATATTATGAAACACACTGCTCATGGTTTCCTATTGTTTTTGTATCTTGCTGGAATGACAGTAGTGATAAAACAACAACAGCCACATGTGGACTGAAATCATTCATCAGTCATGGTCTGATATCTAACTTAACTTTAGTCATAAAGTAAATCACTCCTGGATCACATCGTTTGTATCGGCCATAAATGAATAAACAGCTCGTCAGTGTGGAATATATGACAGAATATGTTATGAACTACGTCTTTGTTGTGTTCTTTAACTTATATAAGGAGCCATACGCAAACTGTTGTGTCCAGTTTTTCCTGTAGGCAGCTCGCTAAATCCTGTGATGATGTAAGGGTTGTATTAAATATCATAGTAGCAGGGCTTAAATGTGGAGTGGAACAGCCAGGATTATGTGCTAACAGAGACTTTCTGTTCCATAGTGAATCAAAGAGGAGACTACTGTGATTTACAGATATGGGAGCCGTGATATCCAGATGGAAGGTAAGTGGATGAGAGAAAAGAGAGAAGTCAAAAAAACACTCAGGTTTATGTACAAAAAAGGAAAGTGAAATCAAGGAGTTAACATTGCACAATTTAATCAGAATGCAAGATAAACAGCAACACTTAACAATTATGAGAGAAGCCTAATAGAGGTTTCATCAAATCTGAATGGAAGTCCTTTTAAAGGAGATATTTAGCAGATAAAACTGATTTTGTTGGGCTGAGCTGGGACTGACATTTAAATGGTTTCCTTTCATCACATGGATTTAACAGGGCTGATATATATATAAAGCATGGGGCCAAGTCATGCAGTACGTCAGCCAGTGTTTGTAAAATCTTAACATTAGCTCCAAAATGTACATGCAACGGTTGTAGATAGACAGAAATCAGTAAGACTGACCCTCTGCCCTGACTGGTCAAGTTCTTAAAATAGTGACATTTAAAGGTTGTATTTATTGTTTGGTCTGTAGCAGTTATCAGACTTCTCAAAACTTGCTTAACAAGCTGCACTTAGATTAAAGTGACACAATTGAAAAGACAAGATATTTTCATATTTCTGATTTTTTTTCTTATTATTTAACAAGTGAAATATTTTGCTTTACAAGCTTTGAACAGTGAGCAAATAATAATTTCTAAACACTGATGTGTTCTACTTAAGCGATGACAGTATTTGAGATAATTTGAATGTGTTAGCTGTCGACACAGTGAACCCTGCACCCTGAGCTAGATAGAGAATTCATATACTATTTTTAGACCTGATATTAGAGAAGTCAGAGAGAAAGGGAGGGAGACAGCCAGAGAGAGTCAGCAATAGAAAGTTCAACCCTTGTATATTCATTTTTAGAAAGAGGAGGAAGTACAAACAGAGGGATACATATATGTACAGATGTAGAGAAATGTCAAATCACTTTTGCTTTTATTTACATTGTGCCGAGACACTGATCTGTCCCCTTGATAAGTCACAAGTAAAGCATGTGTTTACAGGAACAGGGTTGATTGTTTACTGAGTTCTGAATCTGTTGGCTGTAAGCAACACTGAGAAATAGAGTTCATTTGTCTGATTAACCTGGTGATGGTTTTCTGATCTTTGTCCTCAATCCAGACAAAGCCAACCACAGTTGAGCAGCTGGAGAACATTGATAAGGTACTGACTAAATATTGCATCTGATTTGATGCACTCACACAACGCTTATAGCTCAGAAGATGTATGCCATGTCTTTCTTAATCACTCACTTTTCCTGTTTTTTTCCATAGAGTAAATGAGTGCAGTCAAATGAAATATGCATGCCCAGTTTGCATTTTAGTTTTTCATAAGATGTACAGTACAGTACAGTGGTGCCTGTCTCAAATGCAGGATTATTGACTGCAAACTCACAATTGGTGAACTCTAAACTTAGCGTTTGATTATTTCAGATTCTTTGTCCTGTTTAAATAACCTTTAACCTCATTGTTTCCCTTGTAGGAGATTAAAGACCTGGAGGAGTTCAGAGCCAAAAATCAACGTCTGCAAAAGGTCAGCAAAACATGCAAGATGTGCACAGAGATATTCTTGACTTGCAGTTTCTTTTCTCTCATCTAATGTGTTTGTGTGTCTTTAGCTGTGGGTCGGCCGGTTGCTTCTCTACTCGTCAGTCCTGTACCTGTTGACCTCTCTGGTCGTGTACTGTCTCTACCTACCTGAACAATGGCTGCAGAGAATAGCCATGGCGCTGCCTTTCTTCCTATACCCAGTGCTGTGAGTGCTCATGTTGTTTTACAATATCTTTCACAACCATCTGCGACGTGTCATTTTTAATCTAGTAGATGTGTCATCGTAAAATATTATTTTAGTACCCTGTTCCTTGGATGCACAGCATTTTTGCATTTTATTATTTTCCGTGAATTTGATAAGCTTTGTTTGAATCTGAAGTTGATCATTAAGAGCAACTCCATCTCTCTTTTTCTTCTTCGTCATCAGAGTGTGGTTCATCAGGAAGTTGTTTGTCTTCCTCTTTTCCAAACGCACAGAGAGAAACAGTAAGTTGTCCGTCAGTCCTCCTCTGTTCATCTATCTATCCAGCTAACACACAACCTATCTTCATTTGTATTTCCTCAAACTCGTCGCACTATTGTTATTGTCTTACAATAATAATTACGTAGTAGTACACTATTCTGATTTCATACATGAAATAGTAACATATGAAACTGCTTTGATTTTACAGGCTTCCCTATAAAGGCAGACGTGGCTTTTGTGTTCTAAACATCAGAAATCAATCAATGCGGGATATTTTAAACTGCACACCAGAAAAGAAACGAATATAGCTTGTTGATAATATTGTAAAAAATACAAACTCATTAGCTTAATAATATGCCAAGTATACACCACTTCCAAATATGTTTGACATATGGATCAAAATGAAAGTGATTTAAGATTCTGACTAAAGTTATTTCTGCTTCCTTTTTTTTTAGATGATAAACTGGAAGATTTAAAGGTTTCCAAAAAAAAGATTGTAAGTGTCCAATTCTTCACGATTCACATTTCATTTATTTGTCTTTTACTGACTCGTTTAAAGAAGGAGGGAGTGAGACTGTTGTCTTTAAAATTCATTCATTGCAGCTTCCTCCTAATGTTTTATTGACTGTTTCTTTTACTAATGGTTCATTTCATCAAGCTTAGTTTTATATGTAGTTTCCCATCTCAACATTTAGGTTTTGCTACTTCAAGATTAATCATACTAGTCAAGTTTACCCCCGGGGCTCCTTTGTACTTTAACTAAGAGACCGCAATTCAGTGTGCATGTTAAAATGAACATTTCCTTTCTTTGGCGTTTCCAGCTGGAGGAAGTGATGGAAACAGAGACGTACAAAAACGCCAAACTCATCCTGGAACGCTTTGATCCCGAAGTGAAGAAGAAAGCTGTGAGTGCCGTTAGTTTGTTTAGTTTTGATCTCTTTATTGTATCTTTGTTTTGTTTGACCTTTGTTGGTTTTGTTTGGCGTTATGTTGTAGGAGCTGGAGTCGACTCCGGTGCGTCCTCAGATGACTCCCAGGCCAGGACAAGGTACGACACACATCAATACACGACAGAAAGATAAAGCATCACGTTTAAGGTTTGTTGAGTGGTGTTTGATGGAGCTCAGGCCAGAGGTACGCAGAGACGAGAGCTACAGAAAGTAGAATATAATGATTAAAGGATAAACACATTAAATCCTGGGTTGAATTCCTCTCCTCTACGCAGAGATTCGACAGAGAGGGATGCAAATGAGACCCATGCTGATGAGCACCCCGGGTGCAATGGCAATGACTCCCCCACCTGGAGCACGGCCCCTATTGGGACCAGGGGGCACACCTGTGGGTAAGGGGGCATACAGAGATACTTCACATCAAGTATCACAGTTTGTAAGTGCATTCACTTTGATGCTGGGGCCCGCAGCAACGTGAGTCGACAGTGAGAGCTTGAAAGATCCTCAGGCATCCAGGTCATGGGCGAAGTCAAAGGCAGGAGGAAGTTGCCTTTGACTTAGTTGTTTTAGACTATCTGTGTGTGTCTTTACCCCGTGTTGCCCCCCCTACAGCACCTGTCCCTCTCTCAGCTCCAGGAGGACCGCCGGAGAGATCTGCTCTGTCTGCCTCCGTCCTCCACGGGGCATCACCCAGGACGCCCTGCTCTCCTATACCGGGAGTAGGTAGGTCGGAAAGCCTTTGAATGCATCTTGGCATAAATGCTTCTATGTGTGCATAAAAAAATAGCTGGTTTCTGCAATCAACGTTTGGGTTTTGTTCTTCATTTTAAGGGCTGCAACTAACGATTATTTTCATCAGCGATTAGTTTGGTGATTATCTTCTAGATTAACTGATTAACCATTTGGTCTATAAAGTGTCAGAAAATAGTGAAAAATGTCCTTCCATGTTTCTCAAAGTCCAAGGTGATGTCTTTAAATGTCTTGTTTAGTCAGTCCAAAACCCAAAGATATTCACTTTAATTTGATATAAAACAGACACAAGCAGGAAAATCTCCATATTTGAGAGGCTGAAAACGGCATTTTCTGCAATTTTTGCATGACAAATGACTTATCCAGGATGGCTGACCACAGCAAAAAATTGTGAACTGAAAAGCAAAACCCTTAATATGAAATGCACTGTAATATTTCTGAATTTATAAAGACCAATGCATTCTTCTCTGTGTGTTTGTGTATTGATTTCCATCTGTGTGGACTGTTTTTTTAAAGGCATGCACCCACCAGGTCCTCCACTAGCAAGACCCATTCTGCCCAAAGACAGAGGAGCCGTGGACCGAGTCATCGAATACCTGGTAGGGGACGGACCCCAGAACAGGTAAAGACCCTTTTTGGTAGATGTAATTATACCCCTTTTGGAAGTAGCTCATAACTTCCTCCCAAACTCACCTTCTCATTTAGCAGTCTGCAGGTTCCCCACAAGGGAGTGGTGTTCAGTCATTGTCAGACCACCTCTACCCGTACCAACCTGCACTATCGAGATTCAACAAATTTATTGTCATTATGCGAGAATAACGAAAGATTGGTTTTAAATATCAGCGATAAAAAGTGCAGAATCATGAGCAATATAGATATAAAAATATAAGCAATATGAGCAGCAGAAGTCCAGTAAGAGTGTAAGAGTGCAGTGTGCAGCACAGGTTTTCCTCAGTCTCCACTGCTCTTGGAAACGAGCTGTTTTTCAGCCTATTTGTACATATGCATATTGATCTGAAGCGCCTGCCTGATGGGAGGAGCTTAAACAGATGATGTCCAGGGTGTGTGATGTCTTTCATGATGTTCTTAGCCCTCCTCATGCAGCGAGTGTTGTGAAGATGTTCCAGTGATGACAGCTCAATACCATCTATATCTATATCTATAGGATTGGGAATTAATAGTAGCAGCAGCAGTTTAACCCTGTAGATGAAGACACATCGATGTCGCCTCCGATTGGCAAAGTAAGTAACAGTAACACCTTGAGATGTTCCGGGTTTAAAGGAGCAAAGCATCAGTGAAGGGTGGCTCCCGGCTGACGACCCTGCAGCCGGAAAAACGGCACTGTCGGAGGTGCGTCAGGCAGAAATGCCCAGCAGGTTGACCCAGCTGTGCTCACATCATATCCAACAGAAACTGGAAAAAAAGTAACACTCATTGTCATTACGTGGCACAAATGTTATAGTTGCAGAAGCATTTCATGTTCTTTCCTGTAGATGGCGCACATCGGCGTGTCTTTATCTGCAGATCTACTGCTGCTGCAGCTTTTTCTTCCTCAAAGACTTGTGTGGAGTCCTTGATCACAAACACGCCTGTAGTTTGTCAGTTAGCTGTACCTATTAGACTATATGTTTATCTTTGATTGAAAAGTAAAGTGCATGCTCTGGGTTGCGTGTCTCCTGGGGTTATCAAAAGTCCTCTGGGAAACAGGTAATCACTGACTGAAGTAGAAGAGTCAGATTAATGGAAATGAACTTTTACTAAATAACTCCTGAACATTATGAAAGTATTATATCAAACAGTCTCTCCCCTCCTTCTGTTCCTCTTTCCTTCCTATAGATACGCTTTGGTCTGCCAGCAGTGTTTTTCTCATAACGGCATGGCTCTGAAAGAAGAGTTTGAATATCTAGGTAAGAACACTGAACACACCGCTGCATTTAATGAGAAGTAAAGTAAATTGAGTTTTTGAGATGATAAACTTCAGGAAGTTTATTATAATGCAAATTGGATTTATGGAATCTCAATACTTGGGCTTTGCCGTAGTTTATACAATTATACAATCTCTCCTTCTAATTGTCTATCTTGTTTTCTCCCTCCGTCTTTCTACCTCCAACCCTCCAGCGTTCCGTTGTGCGTATTGCTACTTCCTGAATCCGGCCAGGAAGACGCGCCCTCAGGCTCCCAGGCTTCCAGAGTTCAGCTACGAGAGGAGGCTGCGATCAGAATCGCGTTCCCCTGGACCAGCGCCGCGTTCCCCTGGACCAGCGCCGCGTTCCCCTGGACCAGCGCCGCGTTCTGGGACGGACACAGAGGAGAGTGCACCCCCCTCTGGAGGTACTGAAAAACACAGATACACAGACATTGAACATGTGTGCTACCTCTGAGAGAGACCTTCACACACTCACCTCACATTCACATTCATACTCACGCCGTTTCGTGCATCTTAATGTTACTTAACTCCATGTCCTAACCGCCCGTGTTTAAATGCTTCAGTGCTCCAGTTGACCTTTTTTCATTAGTTTGTGTTTGATTCTTTTCCCAACGTTAATGATGTCAACTTTTTTTTTAACCTTTTTGTAGTTAGTAGATAGTGAGCAGTGAGCCAGCAGAGGTGAGACAACACCACCTTCAAGTATCACCATCCTCTTTGCTACAGGAAGCAACAGAGTGTGAAATTATCATTTTAGTTAATTGAGAAATACACCTGGCGTAGAGATAATCTCTCACTATCTTTATTCATGTTTTTTTACAAGATGAAATCAGTTGATAATGAATCCTAACATGGTTCCTTCTAGGTGCAGACAACCTTCTTGTTTTTTGTCATGGTGGTGCAACACAATCCAATTAGTTACCAGAAAAAATACAAATGTGTTTGCTTGCTCTCTTTTGAGCTCCTGCAGGGTGGCAAACCAGTTAAAGAGTGAGTTATAAAGTGATTGTGTGCGTGCGTCAGTAATCAAACGGTGAACAAAACAGACGTTCCTCAGCACATTTCCTTTTGTCAGACCTGTGAGCACACTAACCGTGTTGCGTTCTAGTGACCAGCGGGGGTTTAACAGTGTGATCTTGCCTCTAGCCAAGGCTCCGGCTCCGTGGAATTTGGTGCACAGTTTCCAGATCCAGCAGAGTCCAAAGAACCCTCAGACCCGACCTCTGCAGAGTCCAGGTTCCCCTCTCCTCTCCCTGCACATGTCTGATCTGGCTTTCATTTAAACTGATTACTTCAGAATGGGTCAATTTTTCTTTCGCTGTAGAATCCATAACATCGTAGAACGCAGCCCTATCCCAATCTGCTGCCTCTAATCACACTAAAGCAACGATGGATTTAAGCAGTTACTGGATGTGTTCACCAGACCTGGGTCTCAAACAGTGTGTCCAAATACATTTCATCCTGTTCAGAGGTTTAAAATTCATCTTTCAAAATTTAGAAAATCACAGAATCTGAACAACTGATCTACTATTGTCCTGATGGATTAATCCTAAACGTTTGTTTAGCTAATGCTAAACCAAACCTTAAATACAACCTACACTTGTTTGACCCACGTCTGGTCTTCACTGACTGCACAAAATATGGAAAAATGGATTTCCTAATTGATTGATTTGCTCTCTAATCTACAGAAGTTAACGTCTAAATTGTCTCAATATTTTCTAAACTTGTGTCATCTTCGCCTACATCAAGTCAAAAAAAGATCAAAATATTTTGTGCATGAAGTGTTATTTTTGTGTCTGATCATTTAACCCCCATTTGGACGAGATGTATGTCTTTAGGGGAGTGTGGGAGATTTTAATAAAAGAGCTCTGACTAGTGGTTTTAATCCTCCCCTCCTCCCAGTTGTAATGAGAGATGAGTGCTCAGTACCTCCTTTTTTGGTGTACATGATTTTCATCTGTACAGGCACCGTGCATTTTAAAGTATATATATCTGAGTTTTTACACACTCAGACCTGCATTTCCAGTTATTTTCAGTCCAGCAGGTGACGCGTGTCGTGTGATTTTCCTACAGAATATTCTCGTCTATTAATCTACTCCAGTCCGAACGGGGCTCAAATCTTCCATCTGGATTTCTGATTATTTTCTACGTAATTGAATGAATCTTAAAGTGTGCAAATAATGGTGCATTTAGATTGAGAATCCTTTTTGAAACATACTAAGTGTTTTTGATTTTGATGATGAAAGTTTTTTTTTGTTTAAGTTGATCAGAGACCTTTTACGGTTTTAATCATCCTCTTGAAGGCTGTGTTGTTGTTGTTGGATGGGAGGAGGGAGATTTTAAGGGATGTTCGTAACGCCTCTTACGTTCTCTGCTTCTCCCAACTCTTCTTTTAACTCATGTGAACCTTAACAAAGGGAATGCTGCAGATTGTCTTTGATTTACGGCTGATTTTAACTCCAAACAAACCGATCATTTGTTGCACTGCAAACTATTCACATTATCTGAGATGCTCCGTCTTTCTCTCACCCTTCCTTATTGTTGTGTCTATTCATTTACTGGTTGTATACACGTCTAACTTACGTATCTTCTCCTCAGATGAGAGAGAGTTTGGGGAAGACGAAGGACCCACTAAAGAAGTAGAGAGTGAGAGCCAATCAGAGGAGCAGCCGCAGCCGCAGCAGCAGCAGCCGCAGCAGCAGCAGCCGCAGCAGCAGCAGCAGCAGCAGCAGCAGCAGCAGATGCAGCAGCAGCAGCAGCCGCAGCAGCAGCAGGAGGAAGAGGAGGAAGTGGTTCAGGAGGAGGAAGTGGTGGAATCAGAGCAGAGTCACGGCGCCCCCCGTGAGACGGAGTCTCAGCCCTCGTAGCTGCAGAGAGTCCAGAACAGGACCAGAGACGTCGGATCATTCGCTCCAAACAGAAGGTGGCCGTGATAGACGGGTGGCATTTTAAAGTAATATAGGTGGACAAGGATTGTAGTTTAATGATATTGTTCTTCCTTACAACCAAAAACTACATCAACAACACTCGTGTTTCAGTTTCAGGAGTCTACATTTTTCACCGTCAAGACCACTGTCGATTATTTTCTCGATTAATCGATCAGTTGTTTGGTCGATAAAATGGTGAAAAATGTGGCTCAGTGTTTCCCTAAAGCCCAAGATGACGTCCTCAAATGTCTCGTTTTGTCCACAACTCAAAGATATTCAGTTTACTGTCATAGAGGAGGAAAGAAACCAGAACATATTCATATTTAAGAAGCTGGAGTCAGAGAATTTAGACTCAAACTTATCAAAATAGTTGCCGATTAATTTAATTGTTGACGGATCGATTCATTGTTGCAGCTCTCAAAAACGTACTGCATTGTGTTCATCATATAATTGTAAAATTGTCCAGCGATATTGCCTGAAATGATGCCGACATATCACAGCCAGCAACAGTTTGGTTGGTTCAGTGGGAAGGTGTCAGATTGATGATTGTAGTTTGAATCCTAACGCTGGTTCTCGATGGAGCAGTTGGCTGTAATGATAACGCTCTACTATACGTGGTGACTGACTGAGGTCGTTTTTCAGTATTCTATAATTTACACTATAAGGTTCTTTTAGGTTTGGAGCAGTTGGCCGGCTGCTGTGTGAGTTGTTAATGACAAGTTGTGATTTTAGGTAGAACTGCTGGTTCACAGCTGGTTTGTCCTCAGATGAAGCAAAAACTAAAACTTGAATCTGAATTCTCTCTTTGACTCCGACTCCACTCAGCCTGGTGTCGGGATATTCTGCTGAATATCACAGTTTATTATGATTAGGGATGCATTTCCAGCCAATACCGATAATTATCTGTTTCTCATGGCTGATAAAATAACCGATAAATTCACATTTTTATATATCGAAAAGAAGTTCATAATCTGTCGTTTATTATGCACATCTGAAAGTAAGAAATGTTAAGTTATAGTGAGCTAAGATATTTAATATTTCATAGCTCTGACTGACATCACTGTAGTTAACAACAAAAACAAAGAGCAGCTCTGACTCTGCAAATATTCATTTATTTATTCATCTTCTTCTTCACAAACTAACTTTAAAGGTGCACACCGCCACCTTCTGGTGTAGATGCTGCACTTGTTAAGTCAATAAAAGCAGTTCGTATTATCAGCCCATAATTTATCGACTATAATTTCATTAACTGAATATTACATAATAATATTAATTTCCCGTTATTGGCTGATAATTTATCAGATCCGATATATATATCGTGCATCCCTAATTATGATGCAAATTCAAGTATATGTGAAGTGCAATCTTAAGACAAACCTGTTGTGAATCAGGACAAAGTACTGCTATAGCAATCTTCATCTCCTCTTTTTAATCCCCCAATACAAGCTCTTAGTTATATTCACATTTTACCAAACACTGACGCGTGTTCACATTTTATCCTGCTGAATTTTAAAGTTTTTTTTTAATGATGTTTTAGCAGCTTGTCCCAGACGAGCGGTATCCGGGATATGAGCGGTTACCCAGACAACAACTGCAGTTTGTGCATTTGATAATGTTCTCCTTGTTAGCTGCACTCTGTTAGATGACACTACCCAGAGAAAGCAGCTGCTGCAGGTCTATACATACATACATTGATGCCTTTGTTTCCTCTTAGTTGGTGAGAAAGTTCCATGCAGGTCGAACTTTCTCGTTGGCCAACTTCTGACAGCAGGAAATTATTTTCACTAATGTTAAAATGTCCCACTAGCTACTGCAGAACACTGTGCAGCACCCAGTAACTGAACCCAGATCAGCCATCAGGGGTGCAGCAGAATATGTGTTTTGAGCAGAGATGCATGTTTGTTTGTAGACTATCGACCTTTCAGTATAACCCTGCTGCTTTATTATCCGCGCTTTCCCTACATAGAAACAACATGAGGTACTACTAACTTAGTAGCTTGAGGATAGCCTCGGTGTTGATGAGCAACGCTAACAGCGAAGAACCTTTAAACATTTTGAAAGTGACAGAAATGAACTGACTGGAGCTGAAACTGACAGTTTATCTCCATCTGGTTCTTGCCAATCCTAGTTCTCAGTAGCCAAATGCACTGTTGTTGTTTTATTCTGTATCTCCTGACTTCATTTGCACTGACTTTCTCTTTCTATTTATTTGGCCATATTGTGTTTTCATCCGTTCAGGTGTTTTCTGCCCTGTTTGGTTTTTTTAAACATTTAGAGGTGTGATCTTGAACTGCCATGGTACTGATGCTAGGACTATTGAACTGCCATGGTACTGATGCTAGGACTATTGAACTGCCATGGTACTGATGCTAGGACTATTGAACTGCCATGGTACTGATGCTAGGACTATTGAACTGCCATGGTACTGATGCTAGGACTATTGAACTACCATGGTACTGATGCTAGAACTATTGAACTGCCATGGTACTGATGCTAGAACTATTGAGCTGCCATGGTACTGATGCTAGGACTATTGAACTGCCATGGTACTGATGCTAGGACTATTGAACTGCCATGGTACTGATGCTAGGACTATTGAACTGCC